>CM059805.1:3468683-3747772 GCA_030435695.1 Brachymystax lenok tsinlingensis | reverse complement strand
TAGACACTACAGGCCCATAGACACTACAGTGACCAATAGACACTACAGACCCATAGACACTACAGTGACCCATAGACACTACAGGGACCATAGACACTACAGACCCATAGACACTACAGTGACCTATAGACACCCTACAGACCATAGACACTACAGTGACCCATAGACACTACAGGACCATAGACACTACAGTGACCCATAGACACTACAGACCCATAGACACTACAGTGACCCATAGACACTACAGACCCATAGACACTACAGACCCATAGACACTACAGACCCATAGAGCACTACAGACCCATAGACACTACAGGACCCATAGACACTACAGACCCATAGACACTACAGACCCATAGACACTACAGGCCCATAGACACTACAGACCCATAGACACTACAGACCCATAGACACTACAGACCCATAGACACTACAGGCCCATAGACACTACAGACCAGAGAGACACTACAGTGACCCATAGACACTACAGGCCCATAGACACTACAGGACCATAGACACTACAGTGACCCATAGACACTACAGACCCATAGACACTACAGTGACCCATAGACACTACAGTGACCCATATACACTACAGGACCCATAGACACTACAGTGACCCATAGACACTACAGACCCATAGACACTACAGGACCCATAGACACTACAGACCCATGGAGCACTACAGTGACCCATAGACACTACAGACCCACACCATAGACACTACAGGCCATAGACACTACAGGACCATAGACACTACAGTGACCCATAGACACTACAGACCCATAGACACTACAGTGACCATAGACACTACAGACCCATAGACACTACAGACCCATAGACACTACAGGACCATAGACACTACAGTGACCCATAGACACTACAGACCCATAGACACTACAGACCCATAGACACTACAGTGACCCATAGACACTAGCAGACCCATAGACAGGCTACCATAGACACTACAGTGACCCATAGACACTACAGTGACCCATAGACACTACAGACCCATAGACACTACAGACCCATAGACACTACAGTGACCCATAGACACTACAGACCCATAGACACTACAGTGACCCATAGACACTACAGACCCATAGACACTACAGTGACCCACAGACACTACAGTGACCCATAGACACTACAGACCCATAGACACTACAGTGACCCATAGACACTACAGTGACCCATAGACACTACAGACCCATAGACACTACAGACCATAGACACTACAGTGACCCATAGACACTACAGACCCATAGACACTACAGGACCCATAGACACTACAGTGACCCATAGACACTACAGACCCATAGACACTACAGTGACCCATAGACACTACAGTGACCCATAGACACTACAGACCCATAGACACTACAGTGACCCATAGACACTACAGGCCCATAGACACTACAGGACCATAGACACTACAGTGACCCATAGACACTACAGACCCATAGACACTACAGGTGACCCATAGTAGACACTACAGGACCCATAGACACTACAGGCCCCCATAGACACTACAGACCCATAGACACTACAGTGACCCATAGACACTACAGACCCATAGACACTACAGGACCCATAGACACTACAGTGACCCATAGAGCACTACAGACCCATAGACACTACAGACCCATAGACACTACAGGCCCATAGACACTACAGACCCATAGACACTACAGTGACCCATAGACACTACAGACCCATAGACACTACAGGACCATAGACACTACAGTGACCCATAGACACTACAGACCCATAGACACTACAGTGACCATAGAGCACTACAGTGACCCATAGAGCACTACAGACCCATAGACACTACAGGACCCATAGACACTACAGTGACCCATATACACTACAGACCCATAGAGCACTACAGGACCATAGACACTACAGTGACCCATAGACACTACAGACCCATAGACACTACAGACCTATAGACACTACAGGACCCATAGACACTGCCCATAGACACTACAGGGACCATAGACACTACAGTGACCCATAGACACTACAGACCCATAGACACTACAGGCCCATAGACACTACAGACCCATAGACACTACAGACCCATAGAGCACTACAGACCCATAGACACTACAGTGACCCATAGACACTACAGACTGACACTACAGACCCGTAGACACTACAGTGACCCACATAGACACTACAGTGACCCATAGACACTACAGGACCATAGACACTACAGTGACCCATAGACACTACAGACCCACAGACACTACAGACCCATTATGGACACTACAGTGACCCATAGACACTACAGCAGGCCCATAGACACTACAGGAACTGACCCATAGACACTACAGACCCATAGACCATATACACTACAGTGACCCATAGACACTACAGACCCATAGACACTACAGGACCCATAGACACTACAGACCCATAGACACTACAGTGACCCATAGACACTACAGACCCATAGACACTACAGTGACCATAGACACTACAGCAGTGACCCATAGACACTACAGGACCCATAGACACTACAGTGACCCATAGACACTACAGACCCATAGACACTACACACTCATAGACACTACAGTGACCCCATAGACACTACAGACCCATAGACACTACAGTGACCCATAGACACTACAGACCCATAGACACTACAGTGACCCATAGACACTACAGACCCATAGACACTGGACAGACCCCATAGCTACAGACCCATAGACACTACAGTGATTGAGACCTGTAGACACTACAGTGACCCATACAGTACACTACAGACCCATAGACACTACAGGCCCATAGACACTACAGTGACCCATAGACACTACAGGACCCATAGACACTACAGGCCCATAGACACTACAGACCATAGACACTACAGGACCCATATATAGACACTACACAGTGACCCATAGACACTACAGGCCCATAGACACTACAGTGACCATAGACACTACAGTGACCCATAGACACTACAGGACCATAGACACTACAGACCCATAGACACTACAGTGACCCATAGACACTACAGGACCCATAGACACTACAGTGACCCATAGACACTACAGTGACCCATAGACACTACAGACCCATAGACACTACAGTGACCCATAGACACTACAGGACCATAGACACTACAGTGACCCATAGACACTACAGACCCTGCACTAGACACTACAGTGACCCATAGACACTACAGACCCATAGACTACTAGACACTACAGACCCATAGACACTACAGACCCATAGACACTACAGACCATAGACACTACAGTGACCCATAGACACTACAGGACCCATAGACACTACAGGCCCATAGACACTACAGTGACCCATAGACACTACAGACCCATAGACACTACAGTGACCCAGAGAGACACTACAGTGACCCATAGACACTACAGACCTGACCCATAGACACTACAGACCCATAGACACTACAGGCCCATAGACACTACAGTGACCCATAGACACTACAGTGACCCATAGACACTACAGACCCATAGACACTACAGACCATAGACACTACAGTGACCCATAGACACTACAGTGACCCATAGACACTACAGTGACCCATAGACACTACAGTGACCCATAGACACTACAGACCCATAGACACTACAGACCATAGACACTACAGTGACCCATAGACACTACAGACCCATAGACACTACAGGACCATAGACACTACAGTGACCCATAGACACTACAGACCCATAGACACTACAGGCCCATAGGACACTACAGTGACCCATAGACACTACAGACCCATAGACACTACAGTGACCATAGACACTACAGTGACCCATAGACACTACAGTGACCCATAGACACTACAGTGACCCATACACACTACAGGACCACAGACACTACAGACCCATAGACACTACAGGCCCATAGACACTACAGTGACCCATAGACACTACAGACCCATAGACACTACAGGCCCATAGACACTACAGTGACCCATAGACACTACAGACCCATAGACACTACAGGCCCATAGACACTACAGACCCATAGACACTACAGTGACCCATAGACACTACAGACCCATAGACACTACAGACCTGCTCTACATAGACACTACAGTGACCCATAGACACTACAGGACCCATAGACACTACAGTGACCCATAGACACTACAGTGACCATAGACACTACAGTGACCCATAGACACTACAGACCCATAGACACTACAGTGACCCATAGACACTACAGTGACCCATAGACACTACAGACCCATAGACACTACAGTGACCCATAGACACTACAGGACCCATAGACACTACAGACCCACTACAGACCCATAGACACTACAGACCCATAGACACTACAGACCCATAGACACTACAGGACCATAGACACTACAGTGACCCATAGACACTACAGACCCATAGACACTACAGTGACCCACAGACACTCTGGAGGCCCATAGACACTACAGGACCATAGACACTACAGACCCATAGACACTACAGTGACCCATAGACACTACAGTGACCCATAGACACTACAGACCCATAGACACTACAGGACCATAGACACTACAGTGACCCATAGACACTACAGTGACCCATAGACACTACAGACCATAGACACTACAGTGACCCATAGACACTACAGACCCATAGACACTACAGGACCATAGACACTACAGTGACCATAGACACTACAGACCCATAGACACTACAGGCCCATAGACACTACAGACCCATAGACACTACAGACCCATAGACACTACAGACCCATAGACACTACAGACCCATAGACACTACAGGCCCATAGACACTACAGACCCGTAGACACTACAGTGACCCATAGACACTACAGGCCCATAGACACTACAGGACCATAGACACTACAGTGACCCATAGACACTACAGACCCATAGACACTACAGTGACCCATAGACACTACAGACCCATAGACACTACAGGACCATAGACACTACAGTGACCCATAGACACTACAGTGACCCATAGACACTACAGACCCATAGACACTACAGTGACCCATATACACTACAGACCCATAGACACTACAGACCCATAGACACTACAGTGACCCATAGACACTACAGACCCATAGACACTACAGGACCATAGACACTACAGTGACCCATAGACACTACAGACCCATAGACACTACAGTGACCCATAGACACTACAGGCCCATAGACACTACAGACCCATAGACACTACAGACCCATAGACACTACAGGCCCATAGACACTACAGTGACCCATAGACACTACAGACACTACAGGCCCATAGACACTACAGGCCCATAGACACTACAGACCCATAGACACTACAGGCCCATAGACACTACAGTGACCCATAGACACTACAGGACCATAGACACTACAGGCCCATAGACACTACAGTGACCATAGACACTACAGTGCCCATAGACACTACAGTGACCCATATACACTACAGGCCCATAGACACTACAGGCCCATAGACACTACAGGCCCATAGACCCTACAGTGACCCATAGACACTACAGGCCCATAGACACTACAGGCCCATAGACACTACAGGACCATAGACACTACAAGCCCATAGACACTACAGTGACCCAAAGACACTACAGGACCATAGACACTACAGACCCATAGACACTACAGTGACCCATAGACACTACAGGCCCATAGACACTACAGTGACCCATAGACACTACAGTGACCCATAGACAGTACAGACCCATAGACACTACAGACCATAGACACTACAGTGACCCATAGACACTACAGACCCATAGACACTACAGACCCATAGACACTACAGACACATAGACACTACAGACACATAGACACTACAGACCCATAGACACTACAGACCCATAGACACTACAGACCCATAGACACTACAGACCCATAGACACTACAGACCCATAGACACTACAGGCCCATAGACACTACAGACCCATAGACACTACAGTGACCCATAGACACTACAGGCCCATAGACACTACAGGACCATAGACACTACAGTGACCCATAGACACTACAGGACCATGGAGACACTGGGACCATAGACACTACAGACCCATAGACACTACAGTGACCCATAGACACTACAGGCCCATAGACACTACAGGACCATAGACACTACAGACCCATAGACACTACAGTGACCCATAGACACTACAGACCCATACACACTACAGGACCACAGACACTACAGACCCATAGACACTACAGGTCCATAGACACTACAGGACCATAGACACTACAGTGACCCATAGACACTACAGACCCATAGACACTACAGGACCATAGACACTACAGACCCATAGACACTACAGACCCATAGACACTACATACCCATAGACACTACAGACTCCATAGACACTACAGGACCCATAGACACTACAGTGACCCATAGACACTACAGACTCCATAGACACTACAGTGACCCATAGACACTACAGTGACCCATAGACACTACAGTGACCCATAGACACTACAGACCCATAGACACTACAGGACCATAGACACTACAGTGACCCATAGACACTACAGACCAATGACACTACAGGCCCATAGACAATACAGACCCATAGACACTACAGACCCATAGACACTACAGACCCATAGACACTACAGGACCATAGACACTACAGTGACCCATAGACACTACAGACCCATAGACACTACAGTGACCCACAGACACTACAGGCCCATAGACACTACAGGACCATAGACACTACAGACCCATAGACACTACAGTGACCCATAGACACTACAGTGACCCATATACACTACAGACCCATAGACACTACAGGACCATAGACACTACAGTGACCCATATACACTATAGACCCATAGACACTACAGACCATAGACACTACAGTGACCCATAGACACTACAGACCCATAGACACTACAGGACCATAGACACTACAGTGACCCATAGACACTACAGACCCATAGACACTACAGGCCCATAGACACTACAGACCCATAGACACTACAGACCCATAGACACTACAGACCCATAGACACTACAGACCCATAGACACTACAGGCCCATAGACACTACAGACCCGTAGACACTACAGTGACCCATAGACACTACAGGCCCATAGACACTACAGGGACCATAGACACTACAGTGACCCATAGACACTACAGACCCATAGACACTACAGTGACCCATAGACACTACAGGCCCATAGACACTACAGGACCATAGACACTACAGACCCATAGACACTACAGTGACCATAGACACTACAGACCCATAGACACTACAGTGACCCATAGACATTACAGACCCATAGACACTACAGTGACCCATATACACTACAGACCCATAGACACTACAGGACCATAGACACTACAGTGACCCACAGACACTACAGACCCATAGACACTACAGAACCATATACACTACAGTGACCCATAGACACTACAGACCCATAGACACTACAGTGACCCATATACACTACAGACCCATAGACACTACAGGACCATAGACACTACAGTGACCCATAGACACTACAGACCCATAGACACTACAGAACCATATACACTACAGTGACCCATAGACACTACAGACCCATAGACACTACAGGCCCATAGACACTACAGACCCATAGACACTACAGACCCATAGACACAACAGACCCATAGACACTACAGGCCCATAAACACTACAGTGACCCATAGACACTACAGTGACCCATAGACACTACAGGACCATAGACACTACAGGACCAAAGACACTACAGGCCCATATACACTACAGTGACCCATAGACACTACAGTGACCCATATACACTACAGGCCCATAGACACTACAGGCCCATAGACACTACAGGCCCATAGACCCTACAGTGACCCATAGACACTACAGACCCATAGACACTACAGGCCCATAGACACTACAGACCCATAGACACTACAGTGACCCATAGACAATATAGGCCCATAGACACTACAGACCCATAGACACTACAGGACCATAGACACTACAGGCCCATAGACACTACAGTGACCCATAGACACTACAGGACCATAGACACTACAGACCCATAGACACTACAGTGACCCATAGACACTACAGGCCCATAGACACTACAGTGACCCATAGACACTACAGTGACCCATAGACAGTACAGTGACCCATAGACACTACAGACCATAGACACTACAGTGACCCATAGACACTACAGGACCATAGACACTACAGTGACCCATAGACACTACAGACCCATAGACACTACAGGCCCATAGACACTACAGACCCATAGACACTACAGACCCATAGACACTACAGACCCGTAGACACTACAGTGACCCATAGACACTACAGGCCCATAGACACTACAGGCCCATAGACACTACAGGACCATAGACACCACAAGCCCATAGACACTACAGTGACCCAAAGACACTACAGGACCATAGACACTACAGACCCATAGACACTACAGTGACCCATAGACACTACAGTGACCATGAGACACACAGCAGACTCCATAGACACTACAGCTCCATAGACACTACAGACCCATAGACACTACAGACCCATAGAACACTAGTGACATACAGGCCCATATAGACACTATAGACTACAAGACACTGCAGGCCCAGACACTACATACCAGACACTACAGACCCATAGACACTACAGTACAGACAGGACCATAGACACTACAGTGACCCATAGACACTACAGACCCATAGACACTACAGGCCCATAGACACTACAGACCCATAGAGCACTACAGACCCATAGACACTACAGACCCATAGACACTACAGGCCCATAGACACTACAGACCCGTAGACACTACAGTGACCCATAGACACTACAGGCCCATAGACACTACAGGACCATAGACACTACAGTGACCCATAGACACTACAGACCCATAGACACTACAGTGACCCATAGACACTACAGGCCCATAGACACTACAGGACCATAGACACTACAGACCCATAGACACTACAGTGACCCATAGACACTACAGACCCATACACACTACAGGACCACAGACACTACAGACCCATAGACACTACAGGCCCATAGAGCACTACAGTGACCCATAGACACTACAGACCCATAGACACTACAGGACCATAGACACTACAGTGACCCATAGACACTACAGACCCATAGACACTACAGGCCCATAGACACTACAGGCACATAGACACTACAGGCCCATAGACACTACAGGACCATAGACACTACAGGACCATAGACACTACAGTGACCCATAGACCCATAGACACTACAGGCCCATAGACACTACAGGCCCATAGACACTACAGGACCATAGACACTACAGGCCCATAGAGCACTACAGTGACCCATAGACACTACAGGACCATAGACACTACAGGCCCATAGACACTACAGGACCATAGACACTACAGGCCCATAGACACTACAGTGACCCATAGACACTACAGGACCATAGACACTACAGGCCCATAGACACTACAGAACCATATACACTACAGTGACCCATAGACACTACAGGCCCATAGACACTACAGGCCCATAGACACTACAGGACCATAGACACTACAAGCCCATAGACACTACAGTGACCCAAAGACACTACAGGACCATAGACACTACAGACCCATAGACACTACAGTGACCCATAGACACTACAGGCCCATAGACACTACAGTGACCCATAGACACTACAGTGACCCATAGACAGTACAGACCCATAGACACTACAGACCATAGACACTACAGTGACCCATAGACACTACAGACCCATAGACACTACAGACCCATAGACACTACAGGCCCATAGACACTACAGACCCATAGACACTACAGGCCCATAGACACTACAGACCCATAGACACTACAAGCCCATAGACACTACAGTGACCCAAAGACACTACAGGACCATAGACACTACAGACCCATAGACACTACAGTGACCCATAGACACTACAGGCCCATAGACACTACAGTGACCCATAGACACTACAGTGACCCATAGACAGTACAGACCCATAGACACTACAGACCATAGACACTACAGTGACCCATAGACACTACAGACCCATAGACACTACAGTGACCCATAGACACTACAGACCCATAGACACTACAGTGACCCATAGACACTACAGACCCATAGACACTACAGACCCATAGACACTACAGACCCATAGACACTACAGACTCCATAGACACTACAGACCCATAGACACTACAGGACAGAGACACTACAGTGACCCATAGACACTACAGACCCATAGACACTACACTGGGACCATAGACACTACAGTGACCCATAGACACTACAGACCCATAGACACTACAGTGACCCATAGACACTACAGACCCATAGACACTACAGGACCATAGACACTACAGTGACCCATAGACACTACAGTGACCCATAGACACTACACAGTGACCCATAGACACTACAGTGACCCATAGACACTACAGTGACCCATAGACACTACAGACCCATAGACACTACAGGACCATAGACACTACAGTGACCCATAGACACTACAGACCCATAGACACTACAGTGACCATAGACACTACAGTGACCCATAGACACTACAGACCCATAGACACTACAGACCCATAGACACTACAGTGACCCATAGACACTACAGACCCATAGACACTACAGTGACCCATAGACACTACAGGACCATAGACACTACAGTGACCCATAGACACTATAGACCCATAGACACCATAGACACTACAGTGACCCATAGACACTACAGACCCATAGACACTACAGGACCATAGACACTACAGTGACCCATAGACACTACAGACCCATAGACACTACAGGCCCATAGACACTACAGACCCATAGACACTACAGTGACCCATAGACACTACAGACCCATAGACACTACAGGACCATAGACACTACAGTGACCCATAGACACTACAGACCCATAGACACTACAGTGACCCACAGACACTACAGGCCCATAGACACTACAGGACCATAGACACTACAGACCCATAGACACTACAGTGACCATAGACACTACAGTGACCCATATACACTACAGACCCATAGACACTACAGGACCATAGACACTACAGTGACCCATATACACTACAGACCCATAGACACTACAGACCATAGACACTACAGTGACCCATAGACACTACAGACCCATAGACACTACAGGACCATAGACACTACAGTGACCCATAGACACTACAGACCCATAGACACTACAGACCCATAGACACTACAGACCCATAGACACTACAGACCCATAGACACTACAGACCCATAGACACTACAGACCCATAGACACTACAGGCCCATAGACACTACAGACCCATAGACACTACAGTGACCCATAGACACTACAGGCCCATAGACACTACAGGACCAAAGACACTACAGTGACCCATAGACACTACAGTGACCCATAGACACTACAGTGACCCATAGACACTACAGTGACCCATAGACACTACAGGACCATAGACACTACAGGCCCATAGACACTACAGACCCATAGACACTACAGTGACCCATAGACACTACAGACCCATAGACACTACAGTGACCCATAGACACTACAGACCCATAGACACTACAGTGACCCATAGACACTACAGACCCATAGACACTACAGGCCCATAGACACTACAGTGACCCACAGACACTACAGACCCATAGACACTACAGACACCGACACCATAGACACTACAGTGACCCATAGACACTACAGGCCCATAGACACTACAGTGACCCATAGACACTACAGACCCATAGACACTACAGTGACCATAGACACTACAGTGACCCATAGACACTACAGTGACCCATAGACACTACAGACCATAGACACTACAGTGACCCATAGACACTACAGACCCATAGACACTACAGTGACCCATAGACACTACAGACCCATAGACACTACAGACCCATAGACACTACAGACCCATAGACACTACAGGACCCATAGACACTACAGTGACCCCATAGACACTACAGTGACCCATAGACACTACAGGACCATAGACACTACAGTGACCATAGACACTACAGGCCCATAGACACTACAGTGACCCATAGACACTACAGTGACCCATAGACACTACAGACCCATAGACACTACAGTGCCCATAGACACTACAGACCCATAGACACTACAGTGACCCATAGACACTACAGACCCATAGACACTACAGGACCATAGACACTACAGTGACCCATAGACACTACAGACCCATAGACACTACAGGCCCATAGACACTACAGACCCATAGACACTACAGACCATAGACACTACAGGCCCATAGACACTACAGACCCGTAGACACTACAGTGACCCATAGACACTACAGGCCCATAGACACTACAGGACCATAGACACTACAGTGACCCATAGACACTACAGACCCATAGACACTACAGTGACCCATAGACACTACAGGCCCATAGACACTACAGGACCATAGACACTACAGACCCATAGACACTACAGTGACCCATAGACACTACAGACCCATACACACTACAGGACCACAGACACTACAGACCCATAGACACTACAGGCCCATAGACACTACAGTGACCCATAGACACTACAGACCCATAGACACTACAGGACCATAGACACTACAGTGACCCATAGACACTACAGACCCATAGACACTACAGGCCCATAGACACTACAGGCACATAGACACTACAGGCCCATAGACACTACAGGACCATAGACACTACAGGACCATAGACACTACAGTGACCCATAGACCCATAGACACTACAGGCCCATAGACACTACAGGCCCATAGACACTACAGGACCATAGACACTACAGGCCCATAGACACTACAGTGACCCATAGACACTACAGGACCATAGACACTACAGGCCCATAGACACTACAGGACCATAGACACTACAGGCCCATAGACACTACAGTGACCCATAGACACTACAGGACCATAGACACTACAGGCCCATAGACACTACAGAACCATATACACTACAGTGACCCATAGACACTACAGGCCCATAGACACTACAGGCCCATAGACACTACAGGACCATAGACACTACAAGCCCATAGACACTACAGTGACCCAAAGACACTACAGGACCATAGACACTACAGACCCATAGACACTACAGTGACCCATAGACACTACAGGCCCATAGACACTACAGTGACCCATAGACACTACAGTGACCCATAGACAGTACAGACCCATAGACACTACAGACCATAGACACTACAGTGACCCATAGACACTACAGACCCATAGACACTACAGGACCATAGACACTACAGTGACACATAGACACTACAGACCCATAGACACTACAGGCCCATAGACACTACACACCCATAGACACTACAAGCCCATAGACACTACAGTGACCCAAAGACACTACAGGACCATAGACACTACAGACCCATAGACACTACAGTGACCCATAGACACTACAGGCCCATAGACACTACAGTGACCCATAGACACTACAGTGACCCATAGACAGTACAGACCCATAGACACTACAGACCATAGACACTACAGTGACCCATAGACACTACAGACCCATAGACACTACAGGACCATAGACACTACAGTGACACATAGACACTACAGACCCATAGACACTACAGGCCCATAGACACTACAGACCCATAGACACTACAGACCCATAGACACTACAGACCCATAGACACTACAGGCCCATAGACACTACAGACCCGTAGACACTACAGTGACCCATAGACACTACAGGCCCATAGACACTACAGGACCATAGACACTACAGTGACCCATAGACACTACAGACCCATAGACACTACAGTGACCCATAGACACTACAGGCCCATAGACACTACAGGACCATAGACACTACAGACCCATAGACACTACAGTGACCCATAGACACTACAGACCCATACACACTACAGGACCACAGACACTACAGACCCATAGACACTACAGGCCCATAGACACTACAGGACCATAGACACTACAGTGACCCATAGACACTACAGACCCATAGACACTACAGGACCATAGACACTACAGACCCATAGACACTACAGACCCATAGACACTACATACCCATAGACACTACAGACCCATAGACACTACAGGCCCATAGACACTACAGTGACCCATAGACACTACAGGACCATAGACACTACAGTGACCCATAGACACTACAGTGACCCATAGACACTACAGTGACCCATAGACACTACAGACCCATAGACACTACAGGACCATAGACACTACAGTGACCCATAGACACTACAGACCAATGACACTACAGGCCCATAGACACTACAGACCCATAGACACTACAGACCCATAGACACTACAGACCCATAGACACTACAGGACCATAGACACTACAGTGACCCATAGACACTACAGACCCATAGACACTACAGTGACCCACAGACACTACAGGCCCATAGAGCACTACAGGACCATAGACACTACAGACCCATAGACACTACAGTGACTCCATAGACACTACAGTGACCCATATACACTACAGACCCATAGACACTACAGGACCATAGACACTACAGTGACCCATATACACTATAGACCCATAGACACTACAGACCATAGACACTACAGTGACCCATAGACACTACAGACCCATAGACACTACAGGACCATAGACACTACAGTGACCCATAGACACTACAGACCCATAGACACTACAGGCCCATAGACACTACAGACCCATAGACACTACAGACCCATAGACACTACAGACCCATAGACACTACAGACCCATAGACACTACAGGCCCATAGACACTACAGACCGTAGACACTACAGTGACCCATAGACACTACAGGCCCATAGACACTACAGGACCATAGACACTACAGTGACCCATAGACACTACAGACCCATAGACACTACAGTGACCCATAGACACTACAGGCCCATAGACACTACAGGACCATAGACACTACAGACCCATAGACACTACAGTGACCATAGACACTACAGACCCATAGACACTACAGTGACCCATAGACATTACAGACCCATAGACACTACAGTGACCCATATACACTACAGACCCATAGACACTACAGGACCATAGACACTACAGTGACCCACAGACACTACAGACCCATAGACACTACAGAACCATATACACTACAGTGACCCATAGACACTACAGACCCATAGACACTACAGTGACCCATATACACTACAGACCCATAGACACTACAGGACCATAGACACTACAGTGACCCATAGACACTACAGACCCATAGACACTACAGAACCATATACACTACAGTGACCCATAGACACTACAGACCCATAGACACTACAGGCCCATAGACACTACAGACCCATAGACACTACAGACCCATAGACACAACAGACCCATAGACACTACAGGCCCATAAACACTACAGTGACCCATAGACACTACAGTGACCCATAGACACTACAGGACCATAGACACTACAGGACCAAAGACACTACAGGCCCATATACACTACAGTGACCCATAGACACTACAGTGACCCATATACACTACAGGCCCATAGACACTACAGGCCCATAGACACTACAGGCCCATAGACCCTACAGTGACCCATAGACACTACAGACCCATAGACACTACAGGCCCATAGACACTACAGACCCATAGACACTACAGTGACCCATAGACACTATAGGCCCATAGACACTACAGACCCATAGACACTACAGGACCATAGACACTACAGGCCCATAGACACTACAGTGACCCATAGACACTACAGGACCATAGACACTACAGACCCATAGACACTACAGTGACCCATAGACACTACAGGCCCATAGACACTACAGTGACCCATAGACACTACAGTGACCCATAGACAGTACAGTGACCCATAGACACTACAGACCATAGACACTACAGTGACCCATAGACACTACAGACCCATAGACACTACAGGACCATAGACACTACAGTGACCCATAGACACTACAGACCCATAGACACTACAGGCCCATAGACACTACAGACCCATAGACACTACAGACCCATAGACACTACAGACCAGAGACACTACAGTGACCCATAGACACTACAGTGACCCATAGACACTACAGGCCCATAGACACTACAGGACCATAGACACTACAAGCCCATAGACACTACAGTGACCCAAAGACACTACAGGACCATAGACACTACAGACCCATAGACACTACAGTGACCCATAGACACTACAGGCCCATAGACACTACAGTGACCCATAGACACTACAGTGACCCATAGACAGTACAGACCCATAGACACTACAGACCATAGACACTACAGTGACCCATAGACAGTACAGACCCATAGACACTACAGACCATAGACACTACAGTGACACATAGACACTACAGACCCATAGACACTACAGGCCCATAGACACTACAGACCCATAGACACTACAGACCCATAGACACTACAGACCCATAGACACTACAGGCCCATAGACACTACAGACCCGTAGACACTACAGTGACCCATAGACACTACAGGCCCATAGACACTACAGGACCATAGACACTACAGTGACCCATAGACACTACAGACCCATAGACACTACAGTGACCCATAGACACTACAGGCCCATAGACACTACAGGACCATAGACACTACAGACCCATAGACACTACAGTGACCCATAGACACTACAGACCCATACACACTACAGGACCACAGACACTACAGACCCATAGACACTACAGGCCCATAGACACTACAGGACCATAGACACTACAGTGACCCATAGACACTACAGACCCATAGACACTACAGGACCATAGACACTACAGACCCATAGACACTACAGACCCATAGACACTACATACCCATAGACACTACAGACCCATAGACACTACAGGCCCATAGACACTACAGTGACCCATAGACACTACAGGACCATAGACACTACAGTGACCCATAGACACTACAGTGACCCATAGACACTACAGGCCCATAGACACTACAGTGACCCATAGACACTACAGGACCATAGACACTACAGTGACCCATAGACACTACAGTGACCCATAGACACTACAGGCCCATAGACACTACAGTGACCCATAGACACTACAGTGACCCATAGACAGTACAGTGACCCATAGACACTACAGACCATAGACACTACAGTGACCCATAGACACTACAGACCCATAGACACTACAGGACCATAGACACTACAGTGACCCATAGACACTACAGACCCATAGACACTACAGGCCCATAGACACTACAGACCCATAGACACTACAGACCCATAGACACTACAGACCCGTAGACACTACAGTGACCCATAGACACTACAGGCCCATAGACACTACAGGCCCATAGACACTACAGGACCATAGACACTACAAGCCCATAGACACTACAGTGACCCAAAGACACTACAGGACCATAGACACTACAGACCCATAGACACTACAGTGACCCATAGACACTACAGGCCCATAGACACTACAGTGACCCATAGACACTACAGTGACCCATAGACAGTACAGACCCATAGACACTACAGACCATAGACACTACAGTGACCCATAGACAGTACAGACCCATAGACACTACAGACCATAGACACTACAGTGACACATAGACACTACAGACCCATAGACACTACAGGCCCATAGACACTACAGACCCATAGACACTACAGACCCATAGACACTACAGACCCATAGACACTACAGGCCCATAGACACTACAGACCCGTAGACACTACAGTGACCCATAGACACTACAGGCCCATAGACACTACAGGACCATAGACACTACAGTGACCCATAGACACTACAGACCCATAGACACTACAGTGACCCATAGACACTACAGGCCCATAGACACTACAGGACCATAGACACTACAGACCCATAGACACTACAGTGACCCATAGACACTACAGACCCATACACACTACAGGACCACAGACACTACAGACCCATAGACACTACAGGCCCATAGACACTACAGGACCATAGACACTACAGTGACCCATAGACACTACAGACCCATAGACACTACAGGACCATAGACACTACAGACCCATAGACACTACAGACCCATAGACACTACATACCCATAGACACTACAGACCCATAGACACTACAGGCCCATAGACACTACAGTGACCCATAGACACTACAGGACCATAGACACTACAGTGACCCATAGACACTACAGTGACCCATAGACACTACAGTGACCCATAGACACTACAGACCCATAGACACTACAGGACCATAGACACTACAGTGACCCATAGACACTACAGACCAATGACACTACAGGCCCATAGACACTACAGACCCATAGACACTACAGACCCATAGACACTACAGACCCATAGACACTACAGGACCATAGACACTACAGTGACCCATAGACACTACAGACCCATAGACACTACAGTGACCCACAGACACTACAGGCCCATAGACACTACAGGACCATAGACACTACAGACCCATAGACACTACAGTGACCCATAGACACTACAGTGACCCATATACACTACAGACCCATAGACACTACAGGACCATAGACACTACAGTGACCCATATACACTATAGACCCATAGACACTACAGACCATAGACACTACAGTGACCCATAGACACTACAGACCCATAGACACTACAGGACCATAGACACTACAGTGACCCATAGACACTACAGACCCATAGACACTACAGGCCCATAGACACTACAGACCCATAGACACTACAGACCCATAGACACTACAGACCCATAGACACTACAGGCCCATAGACACTACAGACCCGTAGACACTACAGTGACCCATAGACACTACAGGCCCATAGACACTACAGGACCATAGACACTACAGTGACCCATAGACACTACAGACCCATAGACACTACAGTGACCCATAGACACTACAGGCCCATAGACACTACAGGACCATAGACACTACAGACCCATAGACACTACAGTGACCATAGACACTACAGACCCATAGACACTACAGTGACCCATAGACATTACAGACCCATAGACACTACAGTGACCCATATACACTACAGACCCATAGACACTACAGGACCATAGACACTACAGTGACCCACAGACACTACAGACCCATAGACACTACAGAACCATATACACTACAGTGACCCATAGACACTACAGACCCATAGACACTACAGTGACCCATATACACTACAGACCCATAGACACTACAGGACCATAGACACTACAGTGACCCATAGACACTACAGACCCATAGACACTACAGAACCATATACACTACAGTGACCCATAGACACTACAGACCCATAGACACTACAGGCCCATAGACACTACAGACCCATAGACACTACAGACCCATAGACACAACAGACCCATAGACACTACAGGCCCATAAACACTACAGTGACCCATAGACACTACAGTGACCCATAGACACTACAGGACCATAGACACTACAGGACCAAAGACACTACAGGCCCATATACACTACAGTGACCCATAGACACTACAGTGACCCATATACACTACAGGCCCATAGACACTACAGGCCCATAGACACTACAGGCCCATAGACCCTACAGTGACCCATAGACACTACAGACCCATAGACACTACAGGCCCATAGACACTACAGACCCATAGACACTACAGTGACCCATAGACACTATAGGCCCATAGACACTACAGACCCATAGACACTACAGGACCATAGACACTACAGGCCCATAGACACTACAGTGACCCATAGACACTACAGGACCATAGACACTACAGACCCATAGACACTACAGTGACCCATAGACACTACAGGCCCATAGACACTACAGTGACCCATAGACACTACAGTGACCCATAGACAGTACAGTGACCCATAGACACTACAGACCATAGACACTACAGTGACCCATAGACACTACAGACCCATAGACACTACAGGACCATAGACACTACAGTGACCCATAGACACTACAGACCCATAGACACTACAGGCCCATAGACACTACAGACCCATAGACACTACAGACCCATAGACACTACAGACCCGTAGACACTACAGTGACCCATAGACACTACAGGCCCATAGACACTACAGGCCCATAGACACTACAGGACCATAGACACTACAAGCCCATAGACACTACAGTGACCCAAAGACACTACAGGACCATAGACACTACAGACCCATAGACACTACAGTGACCCATAGACACTACAGGCCCATAGACACTACAGTGACCCATAGACACTACAGTGACCCATAGACAGTACAGACCCATAGACACTACAGACCATAGACACTACAGTGACCCATAGACAGTACAGACCCATAGACACTACAGACCATAGACACTACAGTGACCCATAGACACTACAGACCCATAGACACTACAGGACCATAGACACTACAGTGACCCATAGACACTACAGACCCATAGACACTACAGGCCCATAGACACTACAGACCCATAGACACTACAGACCCATAGACACTACAGACCCATAGACACTACAGGACCATAGACACTACAGACCCGTAGACACTACAGTGACCCATAGACACTACAGGCCCATAGACACTACAGGACCATAGACACTACAGTGACCCATAGACACTACAGACCCATAGACACTACAGTGACCCATAGACACTACAGGCCCATAGACACTACAGGACCATAGACACTACAGACCCATAGACACTACAGTGACCCATAGACACTACAGACCCATACACACTACAGGACCACAGACACTACAGACCCATAGACACTACAGGCCCATAGACACTACAGTGACCCATAGACACTACAGACCCATAGACACTACAGGACCATAGACACTACAGTGACCCATAGACACTACAGACCCATAGACACTACAGGCCCATAGACACTACAGGCACATAGACACTACAGGCCCATAGACACTACAGGACCATAGACACTACAGGACCATAGACACTACAGTGACCCATAGACACTACAGTGACCCATAGACACTACAGTGACCCATAGACACTACAGACCCATAGACACTACAGGACCATAGACACTACAGTGACCCATAGACACTACAGACCAATGACACTACAGGCCCATAGACACTACAGACCCATAGACACTACAGACCCATAGACACTACAGACCCATAGACACTACAGGACCATAGACACTACAGTGACCCATAGACACTACAGACCCATAGACACTACAGTGACCCACAGACACTACAGGCCCATAGACACTACAGGACCATAGACACTACAGACCCATAGACACTACAGTGACCCATAGACACTACAGTGACCCATATACACTACAGACCCATAGACACTACAGGACCATAGACACTACAGTGACCCATATACACTATAGACCCATAGACACTACAGACCATAGACACTACAGTGACCCATAGACACTACAGACCCATAGACACTACAGGACCATAGACACTACAGTGACCCATAGACACTACAGACCCATAGACACTACAGGCCCATAGACACTACAGACCCATAGACACTACAGACCCATAGACACTACAGACCCATAGACACTACAGACCCATAGACACTACAGGCCCATAGACACTACAGACCAGAGACACTACAGTGACCCATAGACACTACAGGCCCATAGACACTACAGGACCATAGACACTACAGTGACCCATAGACACTACAGACCCATAGACACTACAGTGACCCATAGACACTACAGGCCCATAGACACTACAGGACCATAGACACTACAGACCCATAGACACTACAGTGACCATAGACACTACAGACCCATAGACACTACAGTGACCCATAGACATTACAGACCCATAGACACTACAGTGACCCATATACACTACAGACCCATAGACACTACAGGACCATAGACACTACAGTGACCCACAGACACTACAGACCCATAGACACTACAGAACCATATACACTACAGTGACCCATAGACACTACAGACCCATAGACACTACAGTGACCCATATACACTACAGACCCATAGACACTACAGGACCATAGACACTACAGTGACCCATAGACACTACAGACCCATAGACACTACAGAACCATATACACTACAGTGACCCATAGACACTACAGACCCATAGACACTACAGGCCCATAGACACTACAGACCCATAGACACTACAGACCCATAGACACAACAGACCCATAGACACTACAGGCCCATAAACACTACAGTGACCCATAGACACTACAGTGACCCATAGACACTACAGGACCATAGACACTACAGGACCAAAGACACTACAGGCCCATATACACTACAGTGACCCATAGACACTACAGTGACCCATATACACTACAGGCCCATAGACACTACAGGCCCATAGACACTACAGGCCCATAGACCCTACAGTGACCCATAGACACTACAGACCCATAGACACTACAGGCCCATAGACACTACAGACCCATAGACACTACAGTGACCCATAGACACTATAGGCCCATAGACACTACAGACCCATAGACACTACAGGACCATAGACACTACAGGCCCATAGACACTACAGTGACCCATAGACACTACAGGACCATAGACACTACAGACCCATAGACACTACAGTGACCCATAGACACTACAGGCCCATAGACACTACAGTGACCCATAGACACTACAGTGACCCATAGACAGTACAGTGACCCATAGACACTACAGACCATAGACACTACAGTGACCCATAGACACTACAGACCCATAGACACTACAGGACCATAGACACTACAGTGACCCATAGACACTACAGACCCATAGACACTACAGGCCCATAGACACTACAGACCCATAGACACTACAGACCCATAGACACTACAGACCCGTAGACACTACAGTGACCCATAGACACTACAGGCCCATAGACACTACAGGCCCATAGACACTACAGGACCATAGACACTACAAGCCCATAGACACTACAGTGACCCAAAGACACTACAGGACCATAGACACTACAGACCCATAGACACTACAGTGACCCATAGACACTACAGGCCCATAGACACTACAGTGACCCATAGACACTACAGTGACCCATAGACAGTACAGACCCATAGACACTACAGACCATAGACACTACAGTGACCCATAGACAGTACAGACCCATAGACACTACAGACCATAGACACTACAGTGACCCATAGACACTACAGACCCATAGACACTACAGGACCATAGACACTACAGTGACCCATAGACACTACAGACCCATAGACACTACAGGCCCATAGACACTACAGACCCATAGACACTACAGACCCATAGACACTACAGACCCATAGACACTACAGGACCATAGACACTACAGACCCGTAGACACTACAGTGACCCATAGACACTACAGGCCCATAGACACTACAGGACCATAGACACTACAGTGACCCATAGACACTACAGACCCATAGACACTACAGTGACCCATAGACACTACAGGCCCATAGACACTACAGGACCATAGACACTACAGACCCATAGACACTACAGTGACCCATAGACACTACAGACCCATACACACTACAGGACCACAGACACTACAGACCCATAGACACTACAGGCCCATAGACACTACAGTGACCCATAGACACTACAGACCCATAGACACTACAGGACCATAGACACTACAGTGACCCATAGACACTACAGACCCATAGACACTACAGGCCCATAGACACTACAGGCACATAGACACTACAGGCCCATAGACACTACAGGACCATAGACACTACAGGACCATAGACACTACAGTGACCCATAGACCCATAGACACTACAGGCCCATAGACACTACAGGCCCATAGACACTACAGGACCATAGACACTACAGGCCCATAGACACTACAGTGACCCATAGACACTACAGGACCATAGACACTACAGGCCCATAGACACTACAGGACCATAGACACTACAGGCCCATAGACACTACAGTGACCCATAGACACTACAGTGACCCATATACACTACAGGCCCATAGACACTACAGGACCATAGACACTACAGGACCATAGACACTACAGGCCCATAGACACTACAGTGACCCATAGACACTACAGTGGCCCATAGACACTACAGGCCCATAGACACTACAGGCCCATAGACACTACAGTGACCCATAGACACTACAGTGACCCATAGACACTACAGACCCATAGACACTACAGACCATAGACACTACAGTGACCCATAGACACTACAGACCCATAGACACTACAGGACCATAGACACTACAGTGACCCATAGACACTACAGACCAATGACACTACAGGCCCATAGACACTACAGACCCATAGACACTACAGACCCATAGACACTACAGACCCATAGACACTACAGGCCCATAGACACTACAGACCCGTAGACACTACAGTGACCCATAGACACTACAGGCCCATAGACACTACAGGACCATAGACACTACAGTGACCCATAGACACTACAGACCCATAGACACTACAGTGACCCACAGACACTACAGGCCCATAGACACTACAGGACCATAGACACTACAGACCCATAGACACTACAGTGACCCATAGACACTACAGACCCATACACACTACAGGACCATAGACACTACAGACCCATAGACACTAGTGACCCATAGACACTACAGACCCATAGACACTACAGTGACCCATATACACTACAGACCTATAGACACTACAGGACCATAGACACTACAGTGACCCACAGACACTACAGACCCATAGACACGACAGGCCCATAGACACTACAGTGACCCATATACACTACAGGCCCATAGACACTACAGGCCCATAGACACTACAGGCCCATAGACCCTACAGTGACCCATAGACACTACAGACCCATAGACACTACAGGCCCATAGACACTACAGACCCATAGACACTACAGTGACCCATAGACACTATAGGCCCATAGACACTACAGACCCATAGACACTACAGGACCATAGACACTACAGGCCCATAGACACTACAGTGACCCATAGACACTACAGGCCCATAGACACTACAGGACCATAGACACTACAGGCCCATAGACACTACAGTGACCCATAGACACTACAGTGACCCATATACACTACAGGCCCATAGACACTACAGGACCATAGACACTACAGGACCATAGACACTACAGGCCCATAGACACTACAGTGACCCATAGACACTACAGTGGCCCATAGACACTACAGGCCCATAGACACTACAGGCCCATAGACACTACAGTGACCCATAGACACTACAGTGACCCATAGACACTACAGACCCATAGACACTACAGACCATAGACACTACAGTGACCCATAGACACTACAGACCCATAGACACTACAGGACCATAGACACTACAGTGACCCATAGACACTACAGACCAATGACACTACAGGCCCATAGACACTACAGACCCATAGACACTACAGACCCATAGACACTACAGACCCATAGACACTACAGGCCCATAGACACTACAGACCCGTAGACACTACAGTGACCCATAGACACTACAGGCCCATAGACACTACAGGACCATAGACACTACAGTGACCCATAGACACTACAGACCCATAGACACTACAGTGACTCCACAGACACTACAGGCCCATAGACACTACAGGACCATAGACACTACAGACCCATAGACACTACAGTGACCCATAGACACTACAGACCCATACACACTACAGGACCATAGACACTACAGACCCATAGACACTAGTGACCCATAGACACTACAGACCCATAGACACTACAGTGACCCATATACACTACAGACCTATAGACACTACAGGACCATAGACACTACAGTGACCCACAGACACTACAGACCCATAGACACGACAGGCCCATAGACACTACAGTGACCCATATACACTACAGGCCCATAGACACTACAGGCCCATAGACACTACAGGCCCATAGACCCTACAGTGACCCATAGACACTACAGACCCATAGACACTACAGGCCCATAGACACTACAGACCCATAGACACTACAGTGACCCATAGACACTACAGTGACCCATAGACAGTACAGACCCATAGACACTACAGACCATAGACACTACAGTGACCCATAGACAGTACAGACCCATAGACACTACAGACCATAGACACTACAGTGACCCATAGACACTACAGACCCATAGACACTACAGGACCATAGACACTACAGTGACCCATAGACACTACAGACCCATAGACACTACAGGCCCATAGACACTACAGACCCATAGACACTACAGACCCATAGACACTACAGACCCATAGACACTACAGGACCATAGACACTACAGACCCGTAGACACTACAGTGACCCATAGACACTACAGGCCCATAGACACTACAGGACCATAGACACTACAGTGACCCATAGACACTACAGACCCATAGACACTACAGTGACCCATAGACACTACAGGCCCATAGACACTACAGGACCATAGACACTACAGACCCATAGACACTACAGTGACCCATAGACACTACAGTGACCCATACACACTACAGGACCACAGACACTACAGACCCATAGACACTACAGGCCCATAGACACTACAGTGACCCATAGACACTACAGACCCATAGACACTACAGGACCATAGACACTACAGTGACCCATAGACACTACAGACCCATAGACACTACAGGCCCATAGACACTACAGGCACATAGACACTACAGGCCCATAGACACTACAGGACCATAGACACTACAGGACCATAGACACTACAGTGACCCATAGACCCATAGACACTACAGGCCCATAGACACTACAGGCCCATAGACACTACAGGACCATAGACACTACAGGCCCATAGACACTACAGTGACCCATAGACACTACAGGACCATAGACACTACAGGCCCATAGACACTACAGGACCATAGACACTACAGGCCCATAGACACTACAGTGACCCATAGACACTACAGTGACCCATATACACTACAGGCCCATAGACACTACAGGACCATAGACACTACAGGACCATAGACACTACAGGCCCATAGACACTACAGTGACCCATAGACACTACAGTGGCCCATAGACACTACAGGCCCATAGACACTACAGGCCCATAGACACTACAGTGACCCATAGACACTACAGTGACCCATAGACACTACAGACCCATAGACACTACAGACCATAGACACTACAGTGACCCATAGACACTACAGACCCATAGACACTACAGGACCATAGACACTACAGTGACCCATAGACACTACAGACCAATGACACTACAGGCCCATAGACACTACAGACCCATAGACACTACAGACCCATAGACACTACAGACCCATAGACACTACAGGCCCATAGACACTACAGACCCGTAGACACTACAGTGACCCATAGACACTACAGGCCCATAGACACTACAGGACCATAGACACTACAGTGACCCATAGACACTACAGACCCATAGACACTACAGTGACCCACAGACACTACAGGCCCATAGACACTACAGGACCATAGACACTACAGACCCATAGACACTACAGTGACCCATAGACACTACAGACCCATACACACTACAGGACCATAGACACTACAGACCCGTAGACACTACAGTGACCCATAGACACTACAGGCCCATAGACACTACAGGCCCATAGACACTACAGGACCATAGACACTACAAGCCCATAGACACTACAGTGACCCAAAGACACTACAGGACCATAGACACTACAGACCCATAGACACTACAGTGACCCATAGACACTACAGGCCCATAGACACTACAGTGACCCATAGACACTACAGTGACCCATAGACAGTACAGACCCATAGACACTACAGACCATAGACACTACAGTGACCCATAGACAGTACAGACCCATAGACACTACAGACCATAGACACTACAGTGACCCATAGACACTACAGACCCATAGACACTACAGGACCATAGACACTACAGTGACCCATAGACACTACAGACCCATAGACACTACAGGCCCATAGACACTACAGACCCATAGACACTACAGACCCATAGACACTACAGACCCATAGACACTACAGGCCCATAGACACTACAGACCCGTAGACACTACAGTGACCCATAGACACTACAGGCCCATAGACACTACAGGACCATAGACACTACAGTGACCCATAGACACTACAGACCCATAGACACTACAGACCCATAGACACTACAGGCCCATAGACACTACAGACCCGTAGACACTACAGTGACCCATAGACACTACAGACCCATACACACTACAGGACCACAGACACTACAGACCCATAGACACTACAGGCCCATAGACACTACAGTGACCCATAGACACTACAGACCCATAGACACTACAGGACCATAGACACTACAGTGACCCATAGACACTACAGACCCATAGACACTACAGGCCCATAGACACTACAGGCACATAGACACTACAGGCCCATAGACACTACAGGACCATAGACACTACAGGACCATAGACACTACAGTGACCCATAGACCCATAGACACTACAGGCCCATAGACACTACAGGCCCATAGACACTACAGGACCATAGACACTACAGGCCCATAGACACTACAGTGACCCATAGACACTACAGGACCATAGACACTACAGGCCCATAGACACTACAGGACCATAGACACTACAGGCCCATAGACACTACAGTGACCCATAGACACTACAGGACCATAGACACTACAGGCCCATAGACACTACAGAACCATATACACTACAGTGACCCATAGACACTACAGACCCATAGACACTACAGTGACCCATATACACTACAGACCCATAGACACTACAGGACCATAGACACTACAAGCCCATAGACACTACAGTGACCCAAAGACACTACAGGACCATAGACACTACAGACCCATAGACACTACAGTGACCCATAGACACTACAGGCCCATAGACACTACAGTGACCCATAGACACTACAGTGACCCATAGACAGTACAGACCCATAGACACTACAGACCATAGACACTACAGTGACCCATAGACACTACAGACCCATAGACACTACAGTGACCCATAGACACTACAGGCCCATAGACACTACAGGACCATAGACACTACAGACCCATAGACACTACAGTGACCCATAGACACTACAGACCCATACACACTACAGGACCACAGACACTACAGACCCATAGACACTACAGGCCCATAGACACTACAGTGACCCATAGACACTACAGACCCATAGACACTACAGGACCATAGACACTACAGTGACCCATAGACACTACAGACCCATAGACACTACAGTGACCCATAGACACTACAGGCCCATAGACACTACAGGACCATAGACACTACAGACCCATAGACACTACAGTGACCCATAGACACTACAGACCCATACACACTACAGGACCACAGACACTACAGACCCATAGACACTACAGGCCCATAGACACTACAGGACCATAGACACTACAGTGACCCATAGACACTACAGACCCATAGACACTACAGGACCATAGACACTACAGTGACCCATAGACACTACAGACCCATAGACACTACAGGCCCATAGACACTACAGGCACATAGACACTACAGGCCCATAGACACTACAGGACCATAGACACTACAGGACCATAGACACTACAGTGACCCATAGACCCATAGACACTACAGGCCCATAGACACTACAGGCCCATAGACACTACAGGACCATAGACACTACAGGCCCATAGACACTACAGGCCCATAGACACTACAGGCCCATAGACACTACAGTGACCCATAGACACTACCCATAGACACTACAGACCCATAGACACTACAGACCATAGACACTACAGTGACCCATAGACACTACAGACCCATAGACACTACAGGACCATAGACACTACAGTGACCCATAGACACTACAGTGACCCATAGACACTACAGGCCCATAGACACTACAGACCCATAGACACTACAGACCCATAGACACTACAGGCCCATAGACACTACAGTGACCCATAGACACTACAGGCCCATAGACACTACAGGCCCATAGACACTACAGGCCCATAGACACTACAGGACCCATAGACACTACAGTGACCCATAGACACTACAGACCCATAGACACTACAGACCATAGACACTACAGGCCCATAGACACTACAGACCCATAGACACTACAATAGACACTACAGTGACCCATAGACACTACAGACCCATAGACACTACAGACCCATAGACACTACAGACCCATAGACACTACAGTGACCCATAGACACTACAGACCCATAGACACTACAGACCCATAGACACTACAGACCATAGACACTACAGTGACCCATAGACACTACAGACCCATAGACACTACAGGACCATAGACACTACAGTGACCCATAGACACTACAGACCCATAGACACTACAGACCCATAGACACTACAGGCCCATAGACACTACAGACCCATAGACACTACAGACCCATAGACACTACAGGACCCATAGACACTACAGACCTAGACACTACAGTGACCCATGGAGCACTACAGGACCCATAGACACTACAGGCCCATAGACACTACAGGACTCATAGACACTACAGGCCCATAGACACTACAGACCCATAGACACTACAGTGACCCATAGACACTACAGGCCCATAGACACTACAGGACCATAGACACTACAGACCCATAGACACTACAGGCCCATAGACACTACAGACCCATAGACACTACAGTTAGACACTACAGTGCAGACACTACAGACCCATAGACACTACAGGACCATAGACACTACAGACCCATAGACACTACAGACCCATAGACACTACAGACCCATAGACACTACAGTGACGACACTACACACTACAGGACCATAGACACTACAGACCCATAGACACTAGTGACCCATAGACACTACAGACCCATAGACACTACAGTGACCCATATACACTACAGACCTATAGACACTACAGACCATAGACACTACAGTGACCCACAGACACTACAGACCCATAGACACGACAGGCCCATAGACACTACAGTGACCCATATACACTACAGGCCCATAGACACTACAGGCCCATAGACACTACAGGCCCATAGACCCTACAGTGACCCATAGACACTACAGACCCATAGACACTACAGGCCCATAGACACTACAGACCCATAGACACTACAGTGACCCATAGACACTATAGGCCCATAGACACTACAGACCCATAGACACTACAGGACCATAGACACTACAGGCCCATAGACACTACAGTGACCCATAGACACTACAGGACCATAGACACTACAGACCCATAGACACTACAGTGACCCATAGACACTACAGGCCCATAGACACTACAGTGACCCATAGACACTACAGTGACCCATAGACAGTACAGTGACCCATAGACACTACAGACCATAGACACTACAGTGACCCATAGACACTACAGACCCATAGACACTACAGGACCATAGACACTACAGTGACCCATAGACACTACAGACCCATAGACACTACAGGCCCATAGACACTACAGACCCATAGACACTACAGACCCATAGACACTACAGACCCGTAGACACTACAGTGACCCATAGACACTACAGGCCCATAGACACTACAGGCCCATAGACACTACAGGACCATAGACACTACAAGCCCATAGACACTACAGTGACCCAAAGACACTACAGGACCATAGACACTACAGACCCATAGACACTACAGTGACCCATAGACACTACAGGCCCATAGACACTACAGTGACCCATAGACACTACAGTGACCCATAGACAGTACAGACCCATAGACACTACAGACCATAGACACTACAGTGACCCATAGACAGTACAGACCCATAGACACTACAGACCATAGACACTACAGTGACCCATAGACACTACAGACCCATAGACACTACAGGACCATAGACACTACAGTGACCCATAGACACTACAGACCCATAGACACTACAGGCCCATAGACACTACAGACCCATAGACACTACAGACCCATAAACACTACAGACCCATAGACACTACAGGCCCATAGACACTACAGACCCGTAGACACTGCAGTGACCCATAGACACTACAGGCCCATAGACACTACAGGACCATAGACACTACAGTGACCCATAGACACTACAGACCCATAGACACTACAGTGACCCATAGACACTACAGGCCCATAGACACTACAGGACCATAGACACTACAGACCCATAGACACTACAGTGACCCATAGACACTACAGACCCATACACACTACAGGACCACAGACACTACAGACCCATAGACACTACAGGCCCATAGACACTACAGTGACCCAAAGACACTACAGGACCATAGACACTACAGACCCATAGACACTACAGTGACCCATAGACACTACAGGCCCATAGACACTACAGTGACCCATAGACACTACAGTGACCCATAGACAGTACAGACCCATAGACACTACAGACCATAGACACTACAGTGACCCATAGACACTACAGACCCATAGACACTACAGGACCATAGACACTACAGTGACACATAGACACTACAGACCCATAGACACTACAGGCCCATAGACACTACAGACCCATAGACACTACAGACCCATAGACACTACAGGCCCATAGACACTACAGGCCCATAGACACTACAGACCCGTAGACACTACAGTGACCCATAGACACTACAGGCCCATAGACACTACAGGACCATAGACACTACAGTGACCCATAGACACTACAGACCCATAGACACTACAGTGACCCATAGACACTACAGGCCCATAGACACTACAGGACCATAGACACTACAGACCCATAGACACTACAGTGACCCATAGACACTACAGACCCATACACACTACAGGACCACAGACACTACAGACCCATAGACACTACAGGCCCATAGACACTACAGGACCATAGACACTACAGTGACCCATAGACACTACAGACCCATAGACACTACAGGACCATAGACACTACAGACCCATAGACACTACAGACCCATAGACACTACATACCCATAGACACTACAGACCCATAGACACTACAGGCCCATAGACACTACAGTGACCCATAGACACTACAGGACCATAGACACTACAGTGACCCATAGACACTACAGTGACCCATAGACACTACAGTGACCCATAGACACTACAGACCCATAGACACTACAGGACCATAGACACTACAGTGACCCATAGACACTACAGACCAATGACACTACAGGCCCATAGACACTACAGACCCATAGACACTACAGACCCATAGACACTACAGACCCATAGACACTACAGGACCATAGACACTACAGTGACCCATAGACACTACAGACCCATAGACACTACAGTGACCCACAGACACTACAGGCCCATAGACACTACAGGACCATAGACACTACAGACCCATAGACACTACAGTGACCCATAGACACTACAGTGACCCATATACACTACAGACCCATAGACACTACAGGACCATAGACACTACAGTGACCCATATACACTATAGACCCATAGACACTACAGACCATAGACACTACAGTGACCCATAGACACTACAGACCCATAGACACTACAGGACCATAGACACTACAGTGACCCATAGACACTACAGACCCATAGACACTACAGGCCCATAGACACTACAGACCCATAGACACTACAGACCCATAGACACTACAGACCCATAGACACTACAGACCCATAGACACTACAGGCCCATAGACACTACAGACCCGTAGACACTACAGTGACCAATAGACACTACAGGCCCATAGACACTACAGGACCATAGACACTACAGTGACCCATAGACACTACAGACCCATAGACACTACAGTGACCCATAGACACTACAGGCCCATAGACACTACAGGACCATAGACACTACAGACCCATAGACACTACAGTGACCATAGACACTACAGACCCATAGACACTACAGTGACCCATAGACATTACAGACCCATAGACACTACAGTGACCCATATACACTACAGACCCATAGACACTACAGGACCATAGACACTACAGTGACCCACAGACACTACAGACCCATAGACACTACAGAACCATATACACTACAGTGACCCATAGACACTACAGACCCATAGACACTACAGTGACCCATATACACTACAGACCCATAGACACTACAGGACCATAGACACTACAGTGACCCATAGACACTACAGACCCATAGACACTACAGAACCATATACACTACAGTGACCCATAGACACTACAGACCCATAGACACTACAGGCCCATAGACACTACAGACCCATAGACACTACAGACCCATAGACACAACAGACCCATAGACACTACAGGCCCATAAACACTACAGTGACCCATAGACACTACAGTGACCCATAGACACTACAGGACCATAGACACTACAGGACCAAAGACACTACAGGCCCATATACACTACAGTGACCCATAGACACTACAGTGACCCATATACACTACAGGCCCATAAACACTACAGGCCCATAGACACTACAGGCCCATAGACCCTACAGTGACCCATAGACACTACAGACCCATAGACACTACAGGCCCATAGACACTACAGACCCATAGACACTACAGTGACCCATAGACACTATAGGCCCATAGACACTACAGACCCATAGACACTACAGGACCATAGACACTACAGGCCCATAGACACTACAGTGACCCATAGACACTACAGGACCATAGACACTACAGACCCATAGACACTACAGTGACCCATAGACACTACAGGCCCATAGACACTACAGTGACCCATAGACACTACAGTGACCCATAGACAGTACAGTGACCCATAGACACTACAGACCATAGACACTACAGTGACCCATAGACACTACAGACCCATAGACACTACAGGACCATAGACACTACAGTGACCCATAGACACTACAGACCCATAGACACTACAGGCCCATAGACACTACAGACCCATAGACACTACAGACCCATAGACACTACAGACCCGTAGACACTACAGTGACCCATAGACACTACAGGCCCATAGACACTACAGGCCCATAGACACTACAGGACCATAGACACTACAAGCCCATAGACATTACAGTGACCCAAAGACACTACAGGACCATAGACACTACAGACCCATAGACACTACAGTGACCCATAGACACTACAGGCCCATAGACACTACAGTGACCCATAGACACTACAGTGACCCATAGACAGTACAGACCCATAGACACTACAGACCATAGACACTACAGTGACCCATAGACAGTACAGACCCATAGACACTACAGACCATAGACACTACAGTGACCCATAGACACTACAGACCCATAGACACTACAGGACCATAGACACTACAGTGACCCATAGACACTACAGACCCATAGACACTACAGGCCCATAGACACTACAGACCCATAGACACTACAGACCCATAGACACTACAGACCCATAGACACTACAGGCCCATAGACACTACAGACCAGTAGACACTACAGTGACCCATAGACACTACAGGCCCATAGACACTACAGGACCATAGACACTACAGTGACCCATAGACACTACAGACCCATAGACACTACAGTGACCCATAGACACTACAGGCCCATAGACACTACAGGACCATAGACACTACAGACCCATAGACACTACAGTGACCCATAGACACTACAGACCCATACACACTACAGGACCACAGACACTACAGACCCATAGACACTACAGGCCCATAGACACTACAGTGACCCATAGACACTACAGACCCATAGACACTACAGGACCATAGACACTACAGTGACCCATAGACACTACAGACCCATAGACACTACAGGCCCATAGACACTACAGGCACATAGACACTACAGGCCCATAGACACTACAGGACCATAGACACTACAGGACCATAGACACTACAGTGACCCAAAGACCCATAGACACTACAGGCCCATAGACACTACAGGCCCATAGACACTACAGGACCATAGACACTACAGGCCCATAGACACTACAGTGACCCATAGACACTACAGGACCATAGACACTACAGGCCCATAGACACTACAGGACCATAGACACTACAGGCCCATAGACACTACAGTGACCCATAGACACTACAGTGACCCATATACACTACAGGCCCATAGACACTACAGGACCATAGACACTACAGGACCATAGACACTACAGGCCCATAGACACTACAGTGACCCATAGACACTACAGTGGCCCATAGACACTACAGGCCCATAGACACTACAGGCCCATAGACACTACAGTGACCCATAGACACTACAGTGGCCCATAGACACTACAGGCCCATAGACACTACAGTGACCCATAGACACTACAGTGACCCATAGACACTACAGACCCATAGACACTACAGACCATAGACACTACAGTGACCCATAGACACTACAGACCCATAGACACTACAGGACCATAGACACTACAGTGACCCATAGACACTACAGACCAATGACACTACAGGCCCATAGACACTACAGACCCATAGACACTACAGACCCATAGACACTACAGACCCATAGACACTACAGGCCCATAGACACTACAGACCCGTAGACACTACAGTGACCCATAGACACTACAGGCCCATAGACACTACAGGACCATAGACACTACAGTGACCCATAGACACTACAGACCCATAGACACTACAGTGACCCACAGACACTACAGGCCCATAGACACTACAGGACCATAGACACTACAGACCCATAGACACTACAGTGACCCATAGACACTACAGACCCATACACACTACAGGACCATAGACACTACAGACCCATAGACACTAGTGACCCATAGACACTACAGACCCATAGACACTACAGTGACCCATATACACTACAGACCTATAGACACTACAGGACCATAGACACTACAGTGACCCACAGACACTACAGACCCATAGACACGACAGGCCCATAGACACTACAGTGACCCATAGACACTACAGACCCATAGACACTACAGGACCATAGACACTACAGTGACCCATAGACACTACAGACCCATAGACACTACAGGCCCATAGACACTACAGACCCATAGACACTACATACCCATAGACACTACAGACCCATAGACACTACAGGCCCATAGACACTACAGTGACCCATAGACACTACAGGACCATAGACACTACAGTGACCCATAGACACTACAGTGACCCATATACACTACAGGCCCATAGACACTACAGGCCCATAGACACTACAGGCCCATAGACACTACAGACCCATAGACACTACAGACCCATAGACACTACAGTGACCCATAGACACTACAGGCCCATAGACACTACAGGCCCATAGACACTACAGGCCCATAGACACTACAGGCCCATAGACACTACAGTGACCCATAGACACTACAGGACCATAGACACTACAGTGACCCATATACACTACAGACCTATAGACACTACAGGACCATAGACACTACAGTGACCCACAGACACTACAGACCCATAGACACGACAGGCCCATAGACACTACAGTGACCCATAGACACTACAGACCCATAGACACTACAGGACCATAGACACTACAGTGACCCATAGACACTACAGACCCATAGACACTACAGGCCCATAGACACTACAGACCCATAGACACTACATACCCATAGACACTACAGACCCATAGACACTACAGGCCCATAGACACTACAGTGACCCATAGACACTACAGGACCATAGACACTACAGTGACCCATAGACACTACAGTGACCCATATACACTACAGGCCCATAGACACTACAGGCCCATAGACACTACAGGCCCATAGACACTACAGACCCATAGACACTACAGACCCATAGACACTACAGTGACCCATAGACACTACAGGCCCATAGACACTACAGGCCCATAGACACTACAGGCCCATAGACACTACAGGCCCATAGACACTACAGTGACCCATAGACACTACAGGACCATAGACACTACAGTGACCCATAGACACTACAGTGACCCATATACACTACAGGCCCATAGACACTACAGGCCCATAGACACTACAGGCCCATAGACACTACAGGACCATAGACACTACAGGACCATAGACACTACAGTGACCCATAGACCCATAGACACTACAGGCCCATAGACACTACAGGCCCATAGACACTACAGGACCATAGACACTACAGGCCCATAGACACTACAGTGACCCATAGACACTACAGGACCATAGACACTACAGGCCCATAGACACTACAGGACCATAGACACTACAGGCCCATAGACACTACAGTGACCCATAGACACTACAGTGACCCATATACACTACAGGCCCATAGACACTACAGGACCATAGACACTACAGGACCATAGACACTACAGGCCCATAGACACTACAGTGACCCATAGACACTACAGTGGCCCATAGACACTACAGGCCCATAGACACTACAGGCCCATAGACACTACAGGCCCATAGACACTACAGTGACCCATAGACACTACAGGCCCATAGACACTACAGACCCATAGACACTACCGACCCATAGACACTACAGGACCATAGACACTACAGGACCATAGACACTACAGTGACCCATAGACACTACAGGCCCATAGACACTACAGGCCCATAGACACTACAGACCCATAGACACTACAGTGACCCATAGACACTACAGACCCATAGACACTACAGACCCATAGACACTACAGTGACCCATAGACACTACAGGCCCATAGACACTACAGGACCATAGACACTACAGGACCATAGACACTACATGCCCATAGACACTACAGTGACCCATAGACACTACAGGCCCATAGACACTACAGGACCATAGACACTACAGGACCATAGACACTACAGGCCCATAGACACTACAGTGGCCCATAGACACTACAGGCCCATAGACACTACAGGCCCATATACACTACAGGCCCACAGACACTACAGGCCCATAGACACTACAGGCCCATAGACACTACAGGACCATAGACACAACACGCCCATAGACACTACAGGACCATAGACACTACAGGCCCATAGACACTACAGTGGCCCAGACACCCAGGGTCCATCGACACAATCAATGCTCCTGCAACCCCTGAGCCCTGCACTCCCAGGCGCCAAGGGTCCATTCTCGGATGGTAAACAGTTCAGTCTCATCCACAGTAGGCTTTTATCATGGCAGGGTTATGTTCTTAAACATTATTCAAGGAGACAGTGTGGATCTAGGAATGTATATATACAACTGTCACACTGATTCAATGAATCATATTCTGACCCAAGACCTTTACTGGATAAGATTTAATACATATGAGGCAACAATACCTGGTTGGAGAACAAAACTGCACTCACACTGGCTGCCCTCAGGTTGGCTTTGGAGTCTGTACCTTATCCTCCCTGTACTGCACATCTCATTACTTCTGCCTTCATACACTGAATAAAAATATAAATGCAACATGTAAAGTGTTGGTCGCATGTTTCATGAGCTGAAATAAAGGATAGCAGAAATGTTCCATACGCACAAAAAGCTTATTTCTCTAAAATGTTGTGCACAAATTTGTTTACATCCCTGTTAGTGAGCATTTCTCCTTTGCCAAGATAATCCATCCACTTGACAGGTGTGGCATATCAAGAAGCTGATTAAACAGCATGATCATTACACAGGTGCACCTTGTGCTGGGGACAATAGAAGACCACTAAAATGTCACAGATGTCTCAAGTTTTGAGGGAGCGTGCAATTGGCATGCTGACTGCAGGAATGTCCACCAGAGCTGTGGCAAGAGAATTAAATGTTCCTCTACCATAAGCCGCCTCCAACATAGTTTTAGAGAATTTGGCAGTATGTCCAACCAGCCTCACAACCACAGACTATGTGTAACCACGCCAGTCCAGGACCTCCATATTCGGCTTCTTCACCTGCAGGATCGTCTTAGACCAGCCACCTGGAGAGCTGATGAAACTGAGGAGTATTTCAGTCTGTAATAAAGCCTATTCGTTGGGAAAAACGAATTCTGATTGGCCGGGCCTGGTTTCCCAGTGGGTGGGCCCATGGCTGCGCCCCTGCCCAGTCATGTGGAATCCTTAGATTACGGTCTAATTTATTTATTTTAATTGACTCATTTCGTTATATGAACTGCAACTCGGTAAAATCGTTGACATTTTTGCATGACGGTTTATATTTTTGGTCAGTATATTTTCCCAGGGACGAGAAAACACACTGCGAGCACAACCAGCGAACCATGAATTTCATGAGGGAGACCGAGGCCTCATACCTGGAGACACTTGAGGCCCAGCATGAGCAGCAGGATCAGCAGTTCAATCAGCTGCGTGAAGATGAGGCAGCAGCCAGGCAGGGCAGCAAACAGGACAGACAGTGTGGCTCAGATGGCCCAGAACGCTTTGTTTAATAGCTTCACAAAAGGACGTCAGACACAACAGGCAGACGTCACTAAACTGGCTGAAGTTCTTATGTAAACTACTTAATTTTTTATTCACTTACATTTGCACTACATCAAAAGCATTCTGAATGTGGTTTCAATTATTGTTGATTGTATTTAGCCTACTGTTAAACAATAAAAATAATGTACATTTTGCAGATTTTGGAGCAATAAACTTCTTAAATATGCTTCCTTGTTGATTTAAAATGTAGGAAATAAAGATTAGGCATACTATGATTGACACACTTTTATGAAACAACAAATCAAACACTGGGTGAACATAGACAAAACAATTGTAGTAGGGTCTTCACAAGGGGGGAAAAATTTTACTTATAAGAACATACATGATGTCTAAAGGTAAAATCAGCATAAGGGAGTAAATTAGTACTTTAATAATCCTCAAAGGTAAAATCATGAGATGGGGGTACAGTAACCAAAAAATGGAGACAACTACTGAGCTAAGGGACCAGGCTTGGTCTGTCTTGCTAGTAGTTCTGTTGTTGCTGCTTTGTTGTCCAAAGGGTGTTGGTGGAGCTGGGTGATAAAGGGTGTTGGTGGAGCTGGGTTCTAAAGGGTGTTGGTGGAGTTGGGTGCTAAAGGGTGTTGGTGGAGCTGGGTGATAAAGGGTGTTGGTGGAGCTGGGTGGTAAAGGGTGTTGGTGGAGTTGGGTGATAAAGGGTGTTGGTGGAGTTGGGTGCTAAAGGGTGTTGGTGGAGCTGGGTGCTAAAGGGTGTTGGTGGAGCTGGGTGATAAAGGTTGTTGGTGGAGCTGGGTTCTAAAGGGTGTTGGTGGAGTTGGGTGCTAAAGGGTGTTGGTGGAGTTGGGTGCTAAAGGGTGTTGGTGGAGTTGGGTTCTAAAGGGTGTTGGTGGAGTTGGGTGCTAAAGGGTGTTGGTGGAGTTGGGTGCTAAAGGGTGTTGGTGGAGCTGGGTGCTAAAGGGTGTTGGTGGAGCTGGGTGATAAAGGGTGTTGGTGGAGCTGGGTGCCAAAGGGTGTTGGTGGAGTTGGGTGCTAAAGGGTGTTGGTGGAGCTGGGTGCTAATGGGTGTTGGTGGAGCTGGGTGCTAAAGGGTGTTGGTGGAGCTGGGTAGTAAAGGGTGTTGGTGGAGCTGGGTGCTAAAGGGTGTTGGTGGAGTTGGGTGCTGATTGGGTTGATTAATTATTGTTTTATTAGGAAAGGAAGTGTTTCTCATATGAATGTTCTGCTAAATTACTCTTGCAGTATTGAATGAGGACAGCTATCTATTACACTTGCAATATGTACAATGTACAGTTCCTTCAGAAAGTATTCATACCCCTTGACTTATTCCACATTTTGTTGTGTTACAGCCTGAATTCAAAAAGGATTAAATAGACATTTTTGCTCACCCATCTACACACAAGACCCCATAATGACAAAGTGAAAACATGTTTTTAGACATTTTTGCAAATGTATTGAAATACAGAAATATCAAGTATGCACCCCTGAGTCAATACATGTTAGAATCCCATATGGCAGCGATTACAACTGAGAGTCTTTCTGTCTCTAAGAGCTTTGCACACCTGGATTGTACAATATTTCCACATTATAATTTTTTTATTCTTCTAGCTCTGTCAAGTTGGTTGTTGATCATTGCTAGACAGACATTTTCAAGTCTTTGCATAGATTTTCAACACGATTTAAGTCAAAACTGGAACATTCAATGCCATCTTGGTAATCAACTCCAGTGAAGAGATCCTCTCTCGCGTGATGATAACTTACGTTGTGTATTTCTCAGTCTCTTTTCATCTGTCTTTAAAGGACGGCACAAAACAGCCCGGCTAACTCCTCCATCACGTCTCCCTCCTCCATACCTAAAAATGCCACTTACTGAGGATTACAATAATGTCGCTGTCAAATTTCCTCATCTTTTGCTGTCTTAAAATTGTCACTAGCAGTTTTTCCCGAGAATTAAACCTAGTCCTGTTTCCAGCTCCATGGCAAATGGAAAAACAACTACGAACCAACAAGGCTAGTTTGTGTTGGTTCCGGCTCGGCCTGGCGCGGTTTGGTCCTCTAGTGGAATTGCACCACTAGAGACACGTCGGTTCTCCCAGAGATGCAGCAGGAGTCAAGGAGAGATAGAAAGACTCCAGTGGAGACATGCAGGGGTCCAGGAGCAGGTGTGATCTACCCATCCTCCTCAATACTTGATGTGATCTTGTTGCATAACAGAACAGAACTTTCTACATCACATTGGAACATCCCTCAACCACCCAACACACACACATTTGTCAACGTATTGTGACGTGGAATCAGCGTGGAAAATACATTGTATTTGAAAAAAGTCATCAACCATTTCCAGCAGCATTGTAAAGACTGAAATTATGGTAAAACTTAAATACAATGACTTAACGTGACTAACAGGTTGTTACATCAATCTAATTTCAACATAATCATCAGAACTATGTATACATTGAAATTACGAGGAAAATTACACATAAAAATATATTTTTCATCCTATATTCGATATATATTGGGGTGGTTGAAATTATGTTACATTTATTATTTTATTATACCATTTATTTGACCTTTTTTCAATATTGATAGTAACATTTTATGGTTTGAATGTATTTTCTACATAGATTCCACGTCGCAATACGTTGCCAAATTACATTGAAACAACGTTGATTCAACCAGTGTGTGCCCAGTGGGCTAGCTAGGGTCCACCTCAAAGTGGGAGGCTTCTTCCAGAGCCTTCTCAGTTAGGACACAAGTTCCAGTCAAATTCCAGCCTATTAGAATGGCTGCAGTATATACACTATATAACTGATATCCAAAACATACAACTCACACAACAAAACAAATAAACTCTGCCACATACCCAGAAGACTCTCAGCGCTTTACTGTACACGCATGTTGAATGGAAATGGGAGGGCTAGGGAGTTGGACATGAACATACATTTAAGAAGCGTGGCCATATGGTGTAGGACAAGTTCTGACATGCTGGCATACTTTGATTTGATGTGATTATGTGAGGCTTCATTAGACAGTCTGTTCCTGTCTGACAGTAGAAATATAGCAGGCCCAGTTCTGGCTATTTCATTTGTTTCCTATTTGATAAAGAATTCAGATACATGTCATTTCAGCCTCAGCAGGCCACCCATGTTGATGTTGTTGTTGATGTTGTTGTTGTTGTTGTTGTTGTAGTGTGCACTTATGGGCAGAGCCTACTCCCTTTCCTGTGTAATGCACACTGTCACACGCCCTGGCCAGAGTCTTACACACACACACACACACACACACACACAGTAGTCCAGCAGAGGATACATAACACAGTGTCCAGCTTGACAACCCTTCAACACGTCACTCAGCTGTCACCATTCTAGTCTAGTCTCGTCCATATATTTCCATTACACAGACATTACCATTAATGGTAACATAACACAGACATTACCCCCAATGGTAACATTACACAGACATTACCCCCAATGGTAACATTACACAGACATTACACCCAATGGTAACATTGTACAGACATTACCCTTAATGGTAACATAACACAGACATTACCCCTAATGGTAACATTACACAGACATTACACCCAATGGTAACATTGTACAGACATTACACCCAATGGTAACATTACACAGACATTACCCCCAATGGTAACATTACACAGACATTACCCCCAATGGTAACATTACACAGACATTACCCCCAATGGTAACATTACACAGACATTACACCCAATGGTAACATTACACAGACATTACCCCCAATGGTAACATTACACAGACTACACCCAATGGTAACATTGTACAGACATTAGCCCCAATGGTAACATTACACAGACATTACCCCTAATGTTAACATTACACAGACATTACACCCAATGGTAACATTGTACAGACATTAGCCCCAATGGTAACATTACACAGACATTACCCCCAATGGTAACATTACACAGACATTACACCTAATGGTAACATTGTACAGACATTACCCCCAATGGTAACATTACACAGACATTACCCCCAATGGTAACATTACACAGACATTACACCCAATGGTAACATTGTACAGACATTAGCCCCAATGGTAACATTACACAGACATTACCCCTAATGGTAACATTACACAGACATTACCCCCAATGGTAACATTACACAGACATTACACCCAATGGTAACATTACACAGACATTACCCCCAATGGTAACATTACACAGACATTACCCCTAATGGTAACATTACACAGACATTACACCCAATGGTAACATTACACAGACATTACACCCAATGGTAACATTACACAGACATTACACCCAATGGTAACATTACACAGACATTACACCCAATGGTAACATTACACAGACATTACCCCCAATGGTAACATTACACAGACATTACCCCCAATGGTAACATTACACAGACATTACACCCAATGGTAACATTACACAGACATTACCCCCAATGGTAACATTACACAGACATTACCCCCAATGGTAACATTACACAGACATTACCCCCAATGGTAAGGGTGGTTTGTTGTTTTCTCATAGTTAAAACAACGCTATACTTTTTAAGATTGTCAAATAAGAGTCATTAATTAATTTGTTCATTATGAATGTATTTATTTCCAACAGCAATTAGCCCAAACAAAGAAGAATATGTTGGGAAAGGAGGAGTGCTATTGTTAACAACATATAAAGAGTCTATGGTGTTAATGCCTTACAAGGTATCCTTTCCTGCTGGCCTATATGATGAAGAGTTCCAGGCAGCCAGAGTGGCAGTGGTATGATAACAGAACAGGCAGTTGGCAGGCCCAGTCCAATGTTCCATCCACAATGTCTCCATACTAGTCTAGTTAGCTCACTGTGTGTCTCTGAAAGCTCCAGCTATATTTAAACAATGGTGATAAATACTAGTATCCAGTCCTGGGGGTGCCCAACGCTAGAGAAACAGGAGATAGGCTCCTACCCTATAGGCAGTTGTGGCTCAGACAAGGCTAGTTACTGTAATACTAGTGAAGATGGGACTTCACCATTTCAGTGTAGATGTTGGACCATGCCAACAGGAAGCTAAAGACTGTAGCTCTGTTCGAATATTCATACTAACTGCACTAACCGTACTATTTGTGACGTGAATTGAGTATATAGTATGCTTATTGGTCATAGTATGGATATAGTTTGAGTGCCAAAAGTTTCCAGATGTCATACTAAATTCGCCAAAATATGAAGTATACACGCAGAGGACACTCTTTCTGTACTGTAGGGCCCATAATGTAATTCTTCAGGAAATGGGCATGGCTACACATCGTTTCCAGATTTGAAGAAAATGGTGGATAATATGCAGTCGAAGTACAACGAGAGCAAATACAAATTCATTGCTTTAACTAATTATGACAAATGTTAAGAAAATGTTGAGCAATGTAATAAAGTAATGACTTCTCAAATAAGTTACCTTACACGTTATATTGGCTGACAATTTGTTAGCTACGCTGTCCTTACGAACAACATAGCGTATCATTACAGCAGTATGTACCGGTGTGTTGTTAGCTAGCTACCTAGCATTAGTTGGCTACTTATACATCAAACTTGCCAGTATATTAACTATAGGCTAACTAACTACCCAACGTTTATTGATTTGATTATTCTCGTCATTCTTAGCTTAGCTAAATGGTATGGATATATGGTATGGACATTCGTGTGCTTTCGTAAATTCTCTCTGGCTATCTACTCCGATTTCAGAGCACTCTCGTCTGAGTGTACCAGAGTGCAGAATAATTAATATACGAGCCTCAAAACCTGTTGAATATGGCCGGTGTCAGTAAACATCGGCAAAAAGCGTGATTAAATTGTTGCCAGCAGCACAACGCTCTGGATAACATGAAAACTACCTAACCAGCTCTACTAGGGTGAGTAAAATGGTAAGAGTGGTCTCATTTGTGTCTGGAAGTAGCTAGCAAGCTAGCCAACGTTAGTTTGGGTGCTTGACTGCCGTTGTAAGGTCAGAATGCTCAAATCAACCCTACTCCTCGGCCAGAGCGTCCAGTGTGCGCTCCGAAAGCAAATCGGCTGTTTTTACAAATGACAATCTGACAACGCTCTGAATTTAGGAGCACACTCTGGCACTCCAGATTGAATTTAAGAACACACCCAAAGGTGTAAAATGTCTAACTAGTAATTTGTTATGCTAACTAGCTAGCAAGAGGTTGCATAGCAACAGCATCAACTTCCAGTAGACAGGCTAAGACCTAGTACGTTCAACTGAAAGCATACTGTTCGCTTACAGTATACTAAAATGAACTAATAGTATATAGTATGTAGTATATACTCATTAAGTATGAGGTATATAGTATTGTAACGACCCTGGGTTTATAACCGCGGATATCGACTCTTCCGCTCGAGCATGCTTTTGCGGCACAGTCGATAGCGCGCTGGACCTCGGGCTAGAAGGTCGAGGGTTCGAGACCTGCTCCCTGCTGTTTCATTACAGTATGTTAGTATGGGTATTTGAACACAGCTTGTGTCTCTGTCCACCAATCACTGCTGCTCAGAAGGTACAGTATAAAGGAGGCTAAACTCATGTCAGACTGTGTGTGTGTGTGTGAGCGTGTGTGCACGCGTGTGCATGTGCGTGTGTGTGCATGCGTGCGTCATGGCCAAACCACTGAGCTGAAATAGAAACCAGTCTCATTTCACGGCTGGTAGAGGCACCCTATTCCTTATATAGTACACTATTGCTGACTTTGGCGCAACAGTGAGATGCTGTGTTTGGGATGATAGCACAAGTAAATTACAGCAAGAAATGAACAGCACTGTGGGTTTGGCAAAAACAAATGTAAACCTATCTCTTCTTAAAATGACAAAACACAGTACATGTTTGGAAAAGGCTGGGGAGGCTAAAGCTTTCAGAAAACAGTTTCCAAAGAACAGTAAAGGCGGAGAAATGGGTGTCGGGGAATGACTGGCTCACATAATCTTTGAGGATGATTAGAACCATCTAAAGCCTCATTTTAACTCCTCTTTCTTTAAAAAGACAGTTTTGTTTGCGTCATAAAACACTACTCAGGATCATTGGGCTCATGTGAACGAGACTGAAAGGAAATGTTTTCTCCATGCCACGGAAAATCCTGTTAGTTTATTACACCTCCATTATCCCTCTCTCTGTCTGTGTGTGTCCTTTGTTTTTTCTGTCTGTAAATGGACTGTAACTAGGACGTCACACAAAGAACCCAACAAAGCCAGACAATGACATCACCTGTTTGGGTGTTTACAGTTTGCTCCCACACACGCCCACAACATGCTGGGCACCACACTGGAACTTTAGCTTACAGATCTGCTGCTTTATACGCATTGAAAACAAGTCTGCAGAATGAAAAGTCCATTCCTAAGCAATAGCAATTAAAGTGTTGTTTTTTACCCTCTCTTCTTTACCTGAATAATGACATTAATGCTGGTGCCTACAGTAAATTAAGATGGTCATGACTTCCCTGTTTATATTCACTCATTGTTTAAATTCTTGGCACTACTGTGTGTGTGTGTTTCATGTTTGTGTGATTCTTTTACATGATTCAGCTGAAACAAGAGGGCTGCTTTGCCCAAACTCTCACCCCCACTGCAACAGCCATGCATATATAATTAGGTGATTAATGCATAACAAAACACCAAACACTGTAAATCACAGGCTAATTGCTGTTTGGTAGCAACTTATGCAGCTAATTATAGTGAAAGAGGCCAGTTCTTAGGAGCATACACACACACACACACGTACACACACACAAACACGTACAGACACACACACAGAGAGCACACACACAGCATTTCTTATGTTTTGTCTCAACTTTGATAGTTCACACTAATTCAAACAAAGGCTATTTATCTTACAGTGTTTCTCAGTATCTTGCACATTTTGTCTGGACTGTTATGGATATTGGCCCTACACTTATATATAGCCCATAATTCAAGACTTCTAAATTCCCAATAAAAGTTTAAATCACACAAACTCTACGCAGCATAATTTATGTAAAAGTCACAGGCAGGCAGCTAATTGTAAATAAAGCCTAGCTGGTCAACTCACTGTTGGTGTAGACAGCATTCCAAGGTTGGTAACCATAGTATCCTGTGATCCTCAAGATCCTCTCCTCTATCGACGCGCTGTTAATGTCTTCAAAGGAACGGGACGATTTTAAAGTGTCCTCTTTAATGGACTCGTCCACAACCAGATACTTCAGTTGTCTCAGTTGGGGGCTGATGTCCGAAAGCCGTCTGGGACTCACATCAGGAGACTTGCGCATCCCGCTGTAGAAAGAGTAAGACATGAGAGGCGGTTAGAAGAGTGTCGGGAACCATGAGGTGAGGTGACCTCTGGGTAGGCAGAATAGGCCGATTCAGACCAAGCGGATGGCGAGAGTTGTAATGTGTGCGGACGGAAGGGCCGTGGTCGACGGGACAAGATAAAACATGATTCCCCACACGGTCAATTTCAACTCAGTCAACCACTAATGTCACTAATGTTAAGAGCTGCTTTAGATTCCCTCCATGTTAAGAGCGTCTTTAGTTTCTCTCCGTGTTAAGAGCTGCTTTAGTTTCCCTCCATGTTAAGAGCTGCTTTAGTTTCCCTCCATGTTAAGAGCTGCTTTAGTTTCCCTCCATGTTAAGAGCTGCTTTAGTTTCCCTCCATGTTAAGAGCTGCTTTAGTTTCCCTCCATGTTAAGAGCTGCTTTAGTTTCCCTCCATGTTAAGAACTGCTTTAGTTTCCCTCCATGTTAAGAACTGCTTTAGTTTCCCTCCATGTTAAGAGCTGCTTTAGTTTCCCTCCACGTTAAGAGCTGTTTTAGTTTCCCTCCATGTTAAGAGCTGCTTTAGTTTCCCTCCACGTTAAGAGCTGTTTTAGTTTCCCTCCATGTTAAGAGCTGCTTTAGTTTCCCTCCACGTTAAGAGCTGTTTTAGTTTCCCTCCATGTTAAGAGCTGCTTTAGTTTCCCTCCAACACCGGTGGAAGCCACACGCGCCGCTGGGAGCCCATCGAGCAGGAAATGTTCATCCTTCACTGACCATGTGCTCGAGAGCGGCAGATCTGGAGAGAGAAGCTGAGCGAACGTGACTGGGCGACCACAGTGCGGTGATGTGTACTGTATATGCATGCACTGTGCAATCCTTATTAAAACGAGAAAGTTAAGATAGCCTACGCGTATGTTTTGGTAGCTAATGAATAAATCGATTCAACGCGATTTGGAAGGATGAGGACAAAGCATTTGTGACAGTCTATGAGGCGTGCGCCAGTGCGCGCACTCGAGCGCATCATTGCACACAGTAGGCCTCGGCATCTCTTCCTCTCTGGATAATATTATCCAATGGCACAGGGCAAAACAGAAACAAACTATACTAGTACATGCTACCATTTTAATTATTTCGTGCTGCTCCCAGCCACCATGAGGCGTTGTATGCCTACTCTACGCTGTGAAATAGGAGTTGAGGGAATAGTAGCCTATCCTATCTGATCTTTATTTGTATGGGGAATGCGCGTCGTTAATTATGCCGTGTCCACTGAAGTATTGCTCCGTGTCAATCTGCTATAGGCTAATTGGCGACTGTTTAAACGGTAGGCTATTATGCTGAGGTTCATGGTCTTGTAAGACATGCACACAACTCGTGAAACAGACCACCTTGTCAACATGAAGAAATCGTTTCTGTTGATCTGATAGCTTCACTTTCGCCTGTGATCAGCTCAGTCGTCAGCTGTCAATTAATGCTTACAGTCATATAGTCTGATACGTTATTTAATTCCATTGTTTGGATACTAATGTGTTACTGTAACTTTAATATATAGGAATATCATTTTTTTAAATCTACATTTTATCCTACGACCTGGAATAGATGTTTTTCTGTGCCGGTAATGCAGTTGCAGGTAAGATAAAACACAAAGTCCGTTAGATAAACAAACAATTAACAGTCAAAATTGAACAAAAGGTAAACATTCATTGTAGACTTAGACTAATTAACTTGTGATTCTGGTTTAGGCTATTTTATCAAAGGTTATTTTATCCGCAACTGCTTTTACGCATGGACGCATGAAGAACATTTTCCAACAACAGCCTAGTTGTATACGCAGTTACTGACTCTATAGGCTACTATGCAATGTAGCCTATCTAGTTTTGGAACAGTCTAGTCTACTGAGAACTTCATCATAATTCTTACATGGGCATCAAAGTAGTCGGAGGTCCGAGGTAGCACATGCAGTCCCGTCGGGGGCGTCCGACTCTGTCCCAAACAGTGCCCTCTCCATCGCCGTACATGATAATGCCACTCAATTGGGGACAGCGCGAGCCCGGTACTGTAAATCCAGTTTAACCACGGAGAAAAATAACATGGTCCCTCTCCCTTCTCACCCACACATATGCCGTTGCATTATATCATTGGAACACACAGATAGATAGGGGCAATTGCGCTCTCCGATCTCAATCCGCTTGCACACCTGCTTCTGGCGCTTGCACACCGGCTTCTGGCGAACATTGCAACAGTGCCACCTACCGGCGGTCAGAAATGCATTCCACCCTTGTTGAACCCTGAGGTAGCCTTACTATCTACTGTGATTCGTTTTTTAGATTAGGAACATGTCTGTGGAATTGGATGCATGATCTAGTCAATTTTGTTAACTGAGGCCATAATTCCTATGAATATCCACTGAGATCTCCACAGACCATGGTTGTGGAATCGGCCTTACATCAGACGTCAAAAGCAGTAGGCAATTATCCTGGAATCTAAATATTCTATAATGCATTTGAAACAAACCCTATCAGTTTGGTTTCCAGGCTAAACTAAACTAAAATCTTGCGTAATTTGGTCAGTCCACAAGAGATTCATGACATGAGAACTGAAATACAGTTTGGTACATCATTTGAGAGGAGTCTCTCAAGTATCCATCCAATCAGCTGGTATAGTGGAATATTAGCCTGAGGGATTTCATGGGATTAATCAAGTCTGTAGGCTGCGTCTCAAATTACCCCCTATTCACTAAATAGTGCACTACTTTTGACCAGGACCCATTGGGGTTCAAATAAGTGCACTATATTTGGAATAGTGTGCCATTTGGGACAGATGTCTAGTCCGAGTCACACTGCTGAGAACCAATTCATGTGAAATGGATTCACATACCGAAAAGTAATAAAGACACACACGCACACACACACACGCACACACACACACACACACACACACACACACACACACACACACACACACACACACCTCATCGAGGTCATACATAATTCATATTATTGCTGATCTTAGTGCTCTAATTAATATGCAAAACTTCTTGATTATGTCCAATTTAAGAAGTATGTCACACTGACTCTCACTTCAATCCAAAGGCAACAACATCAACCAATCAGCATGAATGGGAAACCACATGTTTTTGCATCCCAAATGGCACCCTACTATCTATATATCGTGCAACACATTTGACCAGGTGTCATAGGGCTCTACTACCCATAGTGTTCTACTACCCATAGGGCCCTGGTCAAAAGTAGTGCACTTTATAAGGAATAGGGTGCCATTTTGGATGCATTGTTGTTGATCCGGTTGATAAACATGATTCATTATACTGTGTCACATTAGTCATTTATGCTGAGCAGAGAGAGTATATGAATTAGCCCAGTCAATTAACACCCATATTACCAGTTATATAACCTAGAGCCCATGGTCTATACCTTAAGAAGGGAAAAGAAGAGAGAGAGGGAAAGGAGAGAGAGAGGGAACGGAGTGAGAGAGGGAACGGAGTGAGAGAGAGAACGGAGTGAGAGAGAGAACGGAGTGAGAGAGGGAAAGGAGTGAGAGAGAGAGAACGGAGTGAGAGAGGGAACGGAGTGAGAGAGAGAACGGAGTGAGAGAGGGAAAGGAGTGAGAGAGAGAACGGAGTGAGAGAGGGAAAGGAGTGAGAGAGGGAACGGAGTGAGAGAGAGAACGGAGTGAGAGAGAGAACGGAGTGAGAGAGGGAAAGGAGTGAGAGAGGGAACGGAGTGAGAGAGAGAACGGAGTGAGAGAGAGAACGGAGTGAGAGAGGGAAAGGAGTGAGAGAGAGAACGGAGTGAGAGAGGGAAAGGAGTGAGAGAGGGAACGGAGTGAGAGAGAGAACGGAGTGAGAGAGAGAACGGAGTGAGAGAGGGAAAGGAGTGAGAGAGGGAACGGAGTGAGAGAGAGAACGGAGTGAGAGAGAGAACGGAGTGAGAGAGAGAACGGAGTGAGAGAGGGAAAGGAGTGAGAGAGAGAACGGAGTGAGAGAGGGAACGGAGTGAGAGAGGGAACGGAGTGAGAGAGAGAACGGAGTGAGAGAGGGAATAGAGTGAGAGAGAGCGGTGGGGATGTAGGGATAGGCAGTGTGCATGTCTGTGGTAAGTCCTCTATAACAACAGGTTTTAAACTGCAGGAGGTAGGAGCCCGCCCATTGTTTCTGAGGCAGAACATCTCAGGTCCCTTCTCTCCCAACTGGCACACACTCACACACTCACTCACACACACACACACAGTCACGCATTCACACACTCACACACTCACACACAGATCCCATCTCTTCTCAGTGGTTGGTGGTGGTCTATCTGGAGTGGAACAATAGGGGGGAGAATACAATGCCCCAACGGGGGGAGGAGAGAGGAGAGAGAATGGGAGAAAAGGGGGAGTGGGATTTCTATTTATAGATCTGTCTGAAATGGAGTCTGCTGTCACCAATCACTTACATATCAAAAGCGCAGCAGGCTGAATGGACGTGTTGCTTTCTCCCCATTGGAAAGTCACTCCAAACTGTCATGTTTTGTTTGTTTGGCCTATTTTATTCTATTCTGTCAGTTGGATAATTGTCATATCAATTACCATCACTTTTTCATGATCATACGTTTTAAGTTTGAGGAATGTGCTTTGAGGAATTTACACTTTGTCCTTTAAAAGAAAAAAGCTCCCACAACGTCTTTTTAAGACGCACCTGTTGCAGCAACCCTCAGGCTCAACTGTGAGAGTGCATATCATTTATCCATTTTGTGCCTTTAAAGGTTATTTTCTGTCCTGTCCTCCTGTCCACCTTGGCCCTATACAGTACAGTAGCGTTGTCACGCTGGTAACAATGATTCGGGAGACAGGCGCAGGAATAAGTAATAGTCTTTTTTCTTACACCCAAATGACGGCGTGCCGTGTAAGGGCACGGGGACGAAGACCAAACAAACACAGGGTTGAAACCCAAACAAAAGAGCGAGAAGTACCTAGAATAAATACAAACGCGCACAATGATTAACACACGGGACGAGACCCGCAAACATCTGCGCAATCCACAAGGGTACGAAAGCCCAAGACACACAGCACAGGTTCTCACACGCACCAACAGACATTTGAACAATAATGGACAGCCCAATGGAAACCAAAGGGCACATATATACAAATACTAATCAGTGGGAATAGGGGACAGGTGTGTGATGATGAAAGTTCCGGAGGGATCCGTGACAAGCTTGGATGCTCCCCACCCTGGATTATTGTTTAAAGCTGGCTGGGCGCAATCAACACTTTGCTAGCAAAGTGCTGTGTGGCTGGCTGGTCCCCAGGTTATTTTCTGTTCTGTCCATCATCGAGCCCTGTAGACTGTCCTGTCCTCCTGTTCACCTTGGCCCTATACAGTACAGTAGCTTGGCTGCTCCAAACACTGGATTATTGTTTAAAGCAGGCTGGGCGTAGTCAACACTTTTCTAGCTGGCTAGTCCCCACGGACTGGAGAGAGAACAGAAGGCTGGTAGGGGCTGCTGGGGATATGGCAGGATAGAATAGGATAGAACAGAATAGAACTGAACAGAACAGAAGTATTGCCTGTCTTGCATTGGCGACAGTGCAGTCAGTCAGTCAGTCAACACCATAGACAGAAAAGGAGGAAAGAGAAAGGAAGATTTAGAGTAAGTGAGGAGGAGAGAGGTGACAAGAAAGGAGAAGTAGAGGTAGAAAGGCGTGAAGAGGAGAGGAAGAAGGATGCAGGAGTTTAGAATAACTTATTACTCATTTACTCAGTATAGGTACTATTGGGGAAGGACAGAGGAGTATAGTCAATGAATAACACATGCCTCTGGAGGTGGGAGTAAGGAAGGATAGAGGGAAGGAAGGATAGAGGGAAGGAAGGATAGAGGAAAGGAAGGATCGAGAGAAGGAAGGATAGAGGAAAGAAAAGATAGGGGAAAGGATGGATAGAGAGAAGGAAGGATAGAGGAAAGGAAGGATAGAGGAAAGGAAGGATGGATGAAAGGAAGAATAGAGAGAAGGAAGGATAGAGGAAAGGTAGGATAGAGGGAAGGAAGGATAGAGGAATATAGTCAATGAATAACACATGCCTCTGGAGGTGGGAGTGAGCAGAAGTAATTGGTAGGACAGGGTGACAACATAAAGGAGGAATTTTGTGCATACGCACGTATCTCTCTTATCATAAAAGATGCATGGTTAGCAGGTTATGGGTCAAGGGATGAAGGCATGAAGGGAGAGAGGAGGGCAGGAATATGCATGAGATCTTGATGAACTGTCTAGGATGAAGGGAGAGAGGAGGGCAGGAATATGCATGAGGTCTTAATGAACTGTCTAGAATGAAAGCTGTGTGTTAAAAGATAGAGATAGACCAGCATTTCCTCGTTCTATGATGTCACATGATTCGTATACTCTGTATCTATTTTTCTTAGAGAACACACAAACGCTCCATCAAGTCATTAATGCGCCTTTAAAAAGAAAACCGCCCTTCAACGGTCTATAAATAGGCAAGATTTTAAGTGCTCTAATTCATGCAGTTTAGTGTTCTTCAAAGGAAACAGGAGGTCCCTGATTGTATCACATTAAATGGTTGCATGATTTAAAAAGACGATCTCTCTCCCACATTAAACGAACAAGATAACATATTTATTTCACCAAGGAGGAGGTTTCAGGGGGTTTCAGGGGGATTTTTGTCTTTGTTTAAAGCTTTTTCATCAAACTGTCTTGTTTTTTTTTTGTATGTCAGATTGTCCAGCATCATCCTCAGACAATTGCATACATTTTTGGTCTAATTCTCATTTCTGGAAGTTTAAAATAAAGGTTCAAATCCAGGTCATGTGACATGATTAACCAGAACAAAGGGTGCTACTCATGGTACCACAAAGCAATTTAAATGAACTACAACTTAAAAGGGTTTTAAAATATGTCATAAGAACTACATACATGCTGAGGACTTGGGTAACTCATAGGCAAAACAGAGGACCTGCATTCTGTCTCTCATGGGAGCCTATTGCTAGTCCTGTGTCATGGCCTGTTACTGGATGTAAGTCATGTACAGCAGGTGAGGAGATCTCAGGTGAAGTTGGCACAGAGGTGCCAGGGCAGGTGCCAGGGCAGGTGCCAGGGCAGTCAACTGTTACCAGATAGTGTGTTCCCACCACCAGGTCTGTTTCCCAAATAGCACCCTATACCAAATCAAACTTTATTTGTCACATGCGTCGAATACAACAAGTGTAGATCTTACCGTGAAATGCTTACTTACAAGCCCTTAACCGACAGTTTAAGAAGAGTTAAGAAAATATTTAACAAATTAACTAAAGTAAAAAATAATACAAAGTAACACAATAACATAACAATAACGAGGCTATATACAGGGGGTACTGGTACCGAGTCAGTGTGTGGGGGTACAGGTTAGTGTGGGTAATTTGTACATGTAGGTAGGGGGGAAGTGAAGGTTTCTTAGACAAACAGCGAGTTGCAGCAGTGTACAAAAGAAATGGTGGGAGTGGGTAAATATAATAGTCTGGTGGCCATTTGATTCATTGTTTAGCAGTCTTATGACTTGGGGGTAGAAGCTGTTAAGGAGTCTTTTGATCCTAGACTTGGCGCTCCGATACAGCTTGCCTACATAGCCTCTATCGGGGTTCTGGTCAAAAGGAGTGCACTATATAGGGAATAGGGTGCCATTTGTGACACAGTTCAAGCCCCTCCCAGGGCAGTCCAGTAATTAATTGTCCCCCTAAGCCCTCTATAACCCTCTGGCCTTCCACTATGTATTATCCCACTGACTGGCTAGTGGCTCTACCATCTGCAAACTGACTGGCAGAAGATCAACCTAATGTCAGGCCACCAGAGGACCTGAATTGATAGTGCATGTCAAACTATTGGACTGGAAGACTAGGGATATAGGGAGATAGAGCCTCTCAGAGTAGTTCTGATCCAGGATCAGCTTCCCCCTGTCCATATAATCTTATTCAGTATGATTTCAAAAGTAAAACTTATCCTAGATCAGAACACCTGCTAGACGCTGCTAAACGTCTCTAAATCTACTTATTCTGTTGTATCAGACAGTATACTGTTATTTCTGGTACTCTATCACTCCAAAACATGAAGGAAAAGTCAAATGATTATAGACTGACTAAAGTCAATCAGATCCATCCATCCAACTGTAATTTAATCAATATGAGTACTGCTGCGAGAGATATCAAAGGCAACTCGCCAACTCTCCCTTTTGCATACTAAACCTTAGATCGTTAGATGTTAATTAAGCAAGTACAGAATGTGTTGTGGTTTTCCCCATAGTCTACTCTGCAGTCTAAATGATTTCCCTTAGTCTACTCTACAGTCTAAATGTTTTCCCCTAGTCAACTCTACAGTCTAAATGTTTTCCCCTAGTCTACTCTACAGTCTAAATGTTTTCCACTAGTCAACTCTACAGTCTAAATGATTTCCCCTAGTCTACTCTACAGTCTAAATGTTTTCCCCTAGTCTACTCTACAGTCTAAATGTTTTCCCCTAGTCAACTCTACAGTCTAAATGTTTTCCCCTAGTCTACTCTACAGTCTAAATGTTTTCCCCTAGTCTACTCTACAGTCTAAATGTTTTCCCCTAGTCTACTCTACAGTCTAAATGTTTTCCCCTAGTCTACTCTACAGTCTAAATGTTTTCCCCTAGTCTACTCTACAGTCTAAATGTTTTCCCCTAGTCTACTCTACAGTCTAAATGTTTTCCCTTAGTCTACTCTACAGTCTTAATGTTTTCCCCTAGTCAACTCTACAGTCTAAATGTTTTCTCCTAGTCTACTCTACAGTCTAAATGTTTTCCCCTAGTCTACTCTACAGTCTAAATGTTTTCTCCTAGTCAACTCTACATTCTAAATGTTTTCCCCTAGTCTACTCTACAGTCTAAATGTTTTCCCCTAGTCTACTCTACAGTCTAAATGTTTTCTCCTAGTCTACTCTACAGTCTAAATGTTTTCCCCTAGTCTACTCTAGTCTAAATGTTTTCCCCTAGTCTACTCTACAGTCTAAATGTTTTCCCCTAGTCTACTCTACAGTCTAAATGTTTTCCCCTAGTCTACTCTACAGTCTAAATGTTTTCCAATAGTTAACTCTACAGTCTAAATGTTTTCTCCTAGTCTACTCTACAGTCTAAATGTTTTCCCCTAGTCTGCTCTACAGTCTAAATATTTATCCTAGTCTACTCTACAGTCTAAATGTTTTCCCCTAGTCAACTCTACAGTCTAAATGTTTTCCCCTAGTCTACTCTAGTCTAAATGTTTTCCCCTAGTCTACTCTACAGTCTAAATGTTTTCCCCTAGTCTACTCTACAGTCTAAATGTTTTCCCCTAGTCTACTCTACAGTCTAAATGTTTTCCACTAGTCAACTCTACAGTCTAAATGTTTTCTCCTAGTCTACTCTACAGTCTAAATGTTTTCCCCTAGTCTGCTCTACAGTCTAAATATTTATCCTAGTCTACTCTACAGTCTAAATGTTTTCCCCTAGTCAACTCTACAGTCTAAATGTTTCTCCTAGTCTACTCTACAGTCTAAATGTTTCTCCTAGTCTACTCTACAGTCTAAATGTTTCTCCTAGTCTACTCTACAGTCTAAATGTTTCTCCTAGTCTACTCTACAGTCTAAATGTTTCTCCTAGTCTACTCTACAGTCAAAATGTTTCTCCTAGTCTACTCTACAGTTTAAATGTTTCTCCTAGTCTACTCTACAGTTGAAATGTTTCTCCTAGTCTACTCTACAGTTGAAATGTTTCTCCTAGTCTACTCTACAGTTGAAATGTTTCTCCTAGTCTACTCTACAGTTGAAATGTTTCTCCTAGTCTACTCTACAGTCTGAATGGAGTTGACAGTAGAGTGAGATCTATCTATTGAAGTTAATTCATGAGTAATAAAGAATAGGATATGAATAAGGGACATAAATAATAAAGTTTTTGTTTCATTTAAAAGTTTCCAATCGCTCTGAAGGACTACTATAATGAATACTATGCAGTAGATAAACCACCTTACTGCACATTTCAAATATAAACTCAAACATGAACACATTTCAAATATGAACTCAAACATGAACACATTTTAGATATGACCTCAAACATGAACACATTTCAAATATGAACTCAAACATGAACACATTTCAAATATGAACTCAAACATGAACACATTTCAGATATGAACTCAAACATGAACACATTTCAAATATGAACTCAAACATGAACACATTTCAAATATTAACTAAAAAAAAACATTTGCCACACTAACATTAATGAATGTCAAACCTGTCAATGAAAAGTGAGATGGAGACCATGGTAACGCTTTAGTTAACCCAAATACAGTACTATCCTGGAGGACTACAACACTATGACAAGTGAAACATACAGTACTATCCTGGAGGACTACAACACTGTGACAAGTGAAACATACAGTACTATCCTGGAGGACTGCAACACTATGACAAGTGAAACATACAGTACTATCCTGGAGGACTGCAACACTAAAGGAGTAGGGCATTTAGAAGTAGGAGTGGAGTAGTGGTCCAGGTACCTTGCATGGCCCTGGTATGGTCGTTGTCCGTAACCGGAGGACCCAGTCCCGTAGTTCCCTCCTGCTCTGTGCTGCTCTCTCCCCTGCATTGCGTCGGCATCCTTTGGGCTCCTGTCTGGACTGGACTGCAGAGAGTGACAGAAGTACAATGGCCCGGCTGGCCAGGTGGTGTTTATTTTAAAGATTTTTTTTGTTGCATTGATTGGAGGGTGTGTGTATGTGTGTTGGTAGGGGGGTATACGTGTGTGTGTGTGTGTGTATGTTTGTCTGTGTGCGTGTTTATTTGTGTGTGTGTGTGTGTGTGTGTGAACCTGTGGGGAGAGGCCAGGGGAACCTATGCTTACTCTAGCAAAAAAGTGCAGTCCAGTCATCAATAGGTAGGCAGGTCAACACCCCTCATCGGCAGGGTGGTCGCTGCCCAAATGGCACCCTGTTACCTATTTAGTGCTCTACTTTTGACAAGAGCCCTATGAGGCCTGGTCAAAAGTAGTGCACTACATAGGGAATAGGGTGCCATTTGGGACTTAGACTCAGTGTGTCTCCGCTCCAAGACAAGGGATCAAGTTCATCTTGCATAGTGCCTCTCCTCTCAGTTAGAAACTCCCATAGGCGAGACCATAATCAATTCTCATTGTGGTACACGTCAACTTTAGACACAATCCAACGATTTTTTTCTGAAACATTTGAGATGCTGTACTGGCCCGGGTAGATGTAGGATTGTGCTGTTTCCTGGCTGTGATGATATATACAGTGAGGGAAAAAATAATTATGAATTGAATTGCATTTTAATGAGGGAAATAAGTATTTGACCCCTCTGCTAAACATGACTTAGTACTTGGTGGCAAAACCCTTGTTGGCAATCACAGAGGTCAGACGTTTCTTGTAGTTGGCCACCAGGTTGGCACACATCTCACCGTTCTCATGATCATTGCAACTCCACGAGGTGAGATCTTGCATGGAGCCCCAGGCCGAGGGAGATTGACAGTTATTTTCTATTTCTTCCATTTGCGAATAATCGCACCAACTGTTGTCACCTTCTCACCAAGCTGCTTGGCGATGGTCTTGTAGCCCATTCCAGCCTTGTGTAGGTCTACAATCTTGTCCCTGACATCCTTGGGGAGCTCTTTGGCCTTGGCCATGGTGGAGAGTTTGGAATCTGATTGATTGATTGCTTCTGTGGACAGGTGTCTTTTATACAGGTAACAAGCTGAGATTAGGAGCACTCCCTTTAAGAGTGTGCTCCTAATCTCAGCTTGTTACCTGTATAAAAGACACCTGGGAGCCAGAAATCTTTCTGATTGAGAGGGGTCAAATACTTATTTCCCTCATTAAAATGCAAATCAATTTATAAAATTTTTCACATGGGTTTTTCTGGATTTTTTTGTTGTTATTCTGTCTCTTACTGTTCAAACAAACCTACCATTAAAATTGTAGACTGATCATTTCTTTGTCAGTGGGCAAACGTACAAAATCAGCAGGGGATCAAATACTTTTTTCCCTTACTGTAGGCACAGGTCTCTACATTCTAGAACACACAGGAGATAGAGAAACGGTTCTATAGTTCCCTTCAAGGAGAAAGGAAGTGAATAGAATTGAGGTCATAGATCATTATTCAGTAGGCCTCTTCAGTATTCATAATGGCAGATGAAATGAGTCAGAGTAATCTCCTTCTGACACAGCTTTAAATAGAACACCAATTGACTTCTCAGTCTGCAGACCAATGTGATTCTCAGCACTGTGTGTGTGTGTGTGTGTGTGTGTGTGTGTGCGAAAGAGAGAGACAGAGAGACAGTGAGACAGGGAGAGAGCGAGAGAAAGCAGAAATATCCCCCATCATTAATATTGCCATTTGATCTCTCTCCCTCCATCTTTCATATTCTCACATGCATTGGACTGAACAGCAGGCTAGTGTGTGTGTGTGTGTGTGTGTGTGTGTGTGTGTGTGTGTGTGTGTGTGTGTGTGTGTGTGTGTGTGTGTGTGTGTGTGTGTGTGTGTGTGTGTGTGTGTGTGTGGTGCTCTGCACTGGGTCTTTTATAAAGGGATCAGAGACAAGAGCTCAGGCAGACAAGACCAAACAGAATGGACAAAAGAGTGCTGGAAGGAAGAGAGAGCACTGAGGAGAAGCACTGAGGAGTCCCATTAAATCCATATTAACAGTGCATTATGTACAATCTTCTTACTGTAACACGTTGGTTATCCAAGCTGTCTGTAAAACATACTAGACCAAGGGTCTGCCAGGTGAAAGTCATTGCAGTAAAAGCCTTCTAAATTGGACCTAGTTTCTTTTGATGGATTTTTGATAGAGTGGACTGTGGACCTTGCTCATGGACAGCCAGAGTAGTAGTATCACTGCTACTGTCTGATCGAAGTGCACAGTGGTGGACGACTTTAAAGGGATAGTTCACCCAAAAACTCTCTAGAAGTATTTTGTTTGTTAATCCTCTGTTAATACAATTCCAAAAATGTGCATGTCAGTAGTAAAGTGCTCTATTTTGAAAACTTTCATTACAGAGCAAAACTGTGGTCAAATCAAAGTTTATTGGTCACATACACAGATTTACAGGTGTTATAGCATGTGCAGTGAAATGCTTATGTTACCAGCTCCAACAGTGCAGTAGAATGTCTCGCAAATACAATTAAAATAATACAAAATCTAAACAAGAAATAACAATCCAGAGAAGATATATTTGTTACGTTGGTATGAAGAGATTCGGTAGACAGACGCAGGAATGCGTAATAGGGTTTTTTATTAAGCCCCAAATTACAGTGTGCTGTGTAAAGGCACGGGGACGAAGAATAAACAAACACGTAACAAAAACACAGGTTTGAAACCTAAACAAAAGAGTGAGGAGTACCTCAAATAAATAACACTAGCGTACAATGATTAACACACAGGACGAGACCCGTAATCATCTGTGCAATCCACAAGGGTACAAAAGCCAAAACACACAGCACAGGTACTCACACACACCAACAGACATTGTTACAATAAATCGACAGCCCAATGGAAACCAAAGGGCACACTTATACAAGTACTAGTGGGAATATGGGACAGGTGTGCGTGATGAAAGTTCCGGAGGCATTCGTGACAATATTATAGTGACAATATGTCAGAATCCAGAATATACAGCACCAGTCAAAAGTTTGGACACACCTACTCATTCAAAAGTTTCTTTATTTTTACTATTTTCTACATTGTAGAATAATAGTGAAGACATCAAAACTATGAAATAACACATATGGAATCAAGTAGTAACCAAAAAAGTGATAAACAAATCAAAATCTATTTTATAGTTTTGATTATTCAAAGTAGCCAAACTTTACCTTGATGACAGCTTTGCACACTCTTGGCATTCTCTCAACCATGGCATTCTCTGGTTCCGTCAGTCTGACACGCTCTCTGACCTCACTCGGGGCGTGGCTACTTACTATGCACAGTTTATAGGAGATAGATTCTCTTACACCTCCTAAAATCACATTCCTATCCTAACAAAAATACTTTCATAATTGTTCATATTTCATATACAACGTTAAGGATAGAGACTTCATACCTGTAGTGTAAATACTTTTCAAGTTACAGTATTTCCCCCACGACCCTTTTAATCCCCTCTGCGGGTGAGAGGGGGTCTGGTGGAAGTGTATTAATTGCAAACCTGATCTGACCATTTGGATCACACCAGGGCTGTCATGACACTTTTGACTAGGTGAGTGCTAGGTGGTGATAGTCATTAAGTTCAGTTACCTTAGCTTGCTTTGCTACAGGAACAATGGTGGACATCTTGAAGCATGTTGGGACAATAGCCTGCGATAGGGAGGTTGAATATGTACGTAAACACTCCAGCCAGCTGGTCTGCGCATGCATTCAGGATGCGGCTAGGGATGCCGTCTGGGCCTGTAGCCTTGCGATGGTTAACACACTTGAAAGTTCTACTCACGTCAGCTACAGAGATCAGGAACCCACAGTTCTCGTGAGCAGCAGGGGTCTCCAACGGAGGTTCAGTGTTGTTTTCCTCGAATAGGAAGAAGGTGTTAAGTTTGTCTGGGAGTGAGGCATCCAAGTCCGCGACGTGGCTGGTTTTCCCTTTATAATCCATGATTTTCTGAAGTCCCTGCCACATGTGTCTTGTGTCTGAGTCACTGAATTGCGACTCCACTTTGTCCCTGTAATGTGATGATGCATTTATAGTTTGAGTGAACTATCCCTTTAAATACAGTAAATGGAACTCGAAAACAAGACACTGTCACGAACCGGCTCAGAATTCGCAACAAAAAAGGGAGACAACGTGGAGCCAAGGAACCAAATAACATATTTATTAACTAAAGTAAACCAATTATAATTAACAATGGTGTGTGTAGTCAGTAATCAGTAGTGTAAGTGAATGTTTGCGTGCATAAATGTGATAATGAGGGGTGTTGAAAGGTGCCAAAGTAAACAACCAAAACTGGCACAACCAAAATCCATAAGGGTGTCTGCCTGGCAAGAGTCTCCCAATGACTGAGGAAGAGTTCTATTTATCCTGGGACACCCCCCAGCCCAGGTGTTTCCCATGTCACTGACGACCCTCCCGACTCCGCCCACCGGCATCCTAACAAGGAAACAAGAGCAAAGAGAGAATACAACAGACAGAGTGGGAGGGTCGTCACAACACCAGTGGCGATACTTCTCCTGAGTAGAAAAGATTAACAGAGCATGTAGTGGGTTTGGGTTAATTATTTCAATGGTATTGTTTGCATCAACAAGTTTCAATGTATTCTCGCTTAACTGTACACAGCTGGCAACTGCATATTCAGGAACATCACTTTGTGCATGTTCATGTAAGTTTCACAATCCCCTGGTGTCCACCATCTTGTCATTGAAGAATATAATGTAAACCATCTAAGCTGCTCACAATCAATATTTTATGCCGCTCTCGGCATGATAACAGTGTGGCAGGACAGCTCTAATTGACTGACAGTGGAGGTGAAGAGAAACTCTAGGCCAATAGGAAGGAGATAAGTGCTCCCAAGATCAGGTATTTGTCAAGATAAGTGTTTATTCGTAAAAATGTGATGTTTCTTTTGACTTTTTTGTATTTAAATGGAAGTCTAAGAGTTTCCGGTCTGTATCTGTGTTCCAGACAAGCTGTGCCTGAGAGACATGACAGCAGCTCATATCCTTGTGTGATGTAATCAGAGTAATGATAGCAGCTCATATTCTCTTGTGATGTAATCAGAGTAATGATAGCAGCTCATATCCTCTTGTGATGTAATCAGAGTAATGATATCAGCTCATATCCTCTTGTGATGTAATCAGAGTAATGATAGCAGCTCATATCCTCTTGTGATGTAATCAGAGTAATGATAGCAGCTCATATCCTCTTGTGATGTAATCAGAGTGATGATAGCAGCTCATATCCTTGTGTGACTGTAATCAGACTAATGATATCAGCTCATATCCTCTTGTGACTGTAATCAGAGTAATGATAGCAGCTCATATCCTTGTGTGACTGTAATCAGACTAATGATATCAGCTCATATCCTTGTGTGACTGTAATCAGAATAATGATAGCAGCTCATATCTTCTTGTGATGTAATAAGAGTAATGACAGCAGCTCATATCCTCTTGTGATGTAATCAGAGTAATGATATTAGCTCATATTCCTTCTTTACGTGCAGTATTATTTGGCCCAGCTCTGATGGAAACATTGAGGATCACTTGTACAACCAAGAATACACACGTCATTCCAACCAGTTCACAATCACAACCAGTTTTAGTTTGGTTGAACCAGTTTTAGTTTGGTCCTTTGGGTTATTGTAAAGCTCCTATGGGTTATTGTAAAGCTCCTATGCGAGATTCATATGAGATTGGCCCCAATATAGTTATGCTTTGGTCTTCCTTCAGCCCTCAGATGCACGCACACACACAAATGCACACGCATGCACGCGCGCACACACGCACACACACACGCACACACACACACACACTTAGAAAGATAATCTTCCCAACAGTTCACTCTGCAGCCAACCTTTCACACTGCTTTTCACACCCTCTCTCTCCTTGCTTCTCTCTTGCTCGCTCTTGTTAATCTCACTTGCTTGCTCTCTCTCTGTCACGCTCTCTCTCTCTCTCTCTCTCTCTCTCTCTCTCTCTCTCTCTCTCTCTCTCTCTCTCTAACACAATATATGGCTGGGGGGGGTTAATGTGTTATGTATGACCAAAACAACAGAAAAACACTCTTAGTCTTAGACCTGGCAGGCTGCCACACAACTCAACTGTTAATCAGGGTTGGAGTGAATTCAAAGTCACTCATTAAAATGTTCCTTGCCGATGGCAATGGCATTTCAGTTTACTTAGCTGAATTGACTGGATTGAAATGGAATTGTCCGCAACCCTGCTGTTGATGTCATCTACATGCATAAATTATATTGTTTCCATCTGTCTTATTATGCTGTTTAACAGAGGGGCCATGATGTAGTCTCACTGTTTTGGCCTCTACCAGAGGGGCCATGATGTAGTCTCACTGTTTTGGCCTCTACCAGAGGGGCCATGATGTAGTCTCACTGTTTTGGCCTCTACCAGAGGGGACACGTTGTAGTCTCACTGTTTCGGCCTCTACCAGAGGGGCCACGTTGTAGTCTCACTGTTTTGGCATCTCTACCAGAGGGGACACGTTGTAGTCTCACTGTTTTGGCCTCTACCAGAGGGGCCACGTTGTAGTCTCACTGTTTTGGCCTCTCTACCAGAGGGATCACATTGTAGTCTCACTGTTTTGGCATCTCTACCAGAGGGGATACGTTGTAGTCTCACTGTTTTGGCCTCTCTACCAGAGGGGCCACGTTGTAGTCTCACTGTTTTGGCATCTCTACCAGAGGGATAACGTTGTAGTCTCACTGTTTTGGCATCTCTACCAGAGGGATCACGTTGTAGTCTCACTGTTTTGGCATCTCTACCCGAGGGATAACGTTTTAGTCTCACTGTTTTGGCATCTCTACCAGAGGGATCACATTGTAGTCTCACTGTTTTGGCATCTCTACCAGAGGGATCACGTTGTAGTCTCACTGTTTTGGCATCTCTACCAGAGGGATCACGTTGTAGTCTCACTGTTTTGGCATCTCTACCAGAGGGATCACGTTGTAGTCTCACTGTTCTGGCCTCTCTACCAGAGGGATCACGTTGTAGTCTCACTGTTTTGGCATCTCTAACAGAGGTTTGCTACTGTTTTGGCCTCCAATAACTCCCCTAGTAATCTCTCTGTTATAGACTGTCTAAGCCTCCATATTCCATAGCTCCCACACGGCTGGTTGGGGAAATCATACTGAATCTAAAAATCTCACAAAGGTCTGATTTGCATATTTGTTTCCCAGTGCCCCGGGGGAAAGAGGGGAGATAATTGGTCCATCACCATGGAGGCTCAACTCAGTTCATTTACAGAAAGGTAGAGAGAGAGATGGAGATGGAGAGGGACACAGACAGACAGACAGACAGATAGATAGATGAGTCTGTGAGAGAGAGAGAGAGAGAGAGAGAGAGAGAGAGAGAGAGAGAGAGAGAGAGAGAGAGAGAGAGAGAGAGAGAGAGAGAGAGAGAGAGAGAGAGAGAGAGAGAGAGAACACATTTCTTTTTAAACAAAAGCAATTTGATAAACTCCCGTATCTACTGGGTGAATGACCACAGTGTGCTATCACAGCAGCAAGATGTGTGACCTGTTGAGACAAGAAAAGGCAACCAGTGAAGAACAAACACAATTGTAAATTCAACCTACATTTATGTTTATTTATTTTCCCTTTTGTACTTTGCTTCCACAGGATTTCTGAGACTATGGCTCCTTTTCTCTAGACTCTACACACAAAACCCCAAAACACACAACATGCAAAACGTCACACATCTCTTACAAAACCAAACACTTAATTCAAAACTATTTTAACTATTCTCAAAATTGTGTTTTTGCATCAAAACTCTACACACAAACCATCAAATGATTAGCTCTTATACATGCCAACTACACACGGATGTGACAAATGTAAAGCACTACTATCTTGTGTCTTTTGCATGTTCAGTGTGCAGTGGAGTCCACTTTGGTTTGGTATCAGCACGATCTGGTCTCTCCGTTGCAGTATTACTGTCTATGGGAGATGCAGAATACTGTACATAAAGGCAATCACAAGCATCAACCATCTATTACCATAGGGACTGCCCCCGCAGTGCATCTAGATATTGGGGCAAATAACATGCATCTTTATAATTCCCTTTAGTTTAATGTCTCTGAACCACTATACTGCATATTCCAGTGGCAGTTTAGAGGCAGCAGGCTGCATCCCAGATGGCCTCCTATTCCCTGCATAGTGCACTACTTTGGACCAGATCGGTTCCTGGTCAGAAGTCCTATAAAGTGAATATGGTGCCATCTGGGACGTAGCCTGGGTTCTGTCATCTAGCCTGCTGTTCAGTCCAATATACCTGCATGTGAGGATATGAACGATGGAGAGAGATCAAATGGAAATATTAATGACGTGGGATATTTCTGCTTTCTGTTTCTCTCTCTCTCTTGCTCACACACACACACACACACACACACACACACGCACACGCCACACACACAGACACACACACACACACACACACACACCTTCTGTACTTTTCCATTCTGTATTTTCTAACCTAAATTATAACAAAAACAGCAGGGTGAAGGGCTTTAAACCGAAAGGTTGCTGGATTGAATCCCTGAGCTGACAAGGAAAACATTTGTCGTTCTGCCCCTGAGCAAGGCAGTTAACCCACCGTTCCCCGGGAGCTGAAGACCTTGATGTCGATTAATAGGCGCGCAATTCAAATAAATAATCATAAAAATTATGGATATTAAACATTTAGGTACATACAAGTGTCTTATATCGGTTAAAAGCTTAAATTCTTGTTAGTCTAACTGCACTGTCTGATTTACAGTAGCCATTACAGCGAAAGCATACCATGCGATTGTTTGAAGACGGCGCCCCACATCAAAATATTTTTCCACTGACACAGGTTTCATAAACTCACAAATAGCGATTAAATATTCACTTACTTTTTGAAAATCTTCCTCTCATCCTAAGGGTCCCAGCTACAATATGTAGTGTTTTGTTAGATAAAATCCTTCTTTATATCACAAAAAGTCTGTTTAGTTGGTGCAATCGATTTGAGTAATCCACTTGTTCAACATGCAGAGAAAGGATCCGAAAATCTACTCCTAAACTTTCTTTCAACAAGTCAAAATATGTTTCTATTTACTCCTCAGATACCATAGAATGTAATCAAACTACAATATTTCTTACTGAAAGAAGTACGTTTAAAAGGAAACCGATTTTAGCAGGTGCGTTCTGTCTTGCATGCGCATACACACATTTCCAAGACTGTGTCCCTGTACTAAAACGGATATTTCTTATTTGTTTTGGAAGTTACAAGCCTGAAACCTTGAACATAGACTTCTGACACCCAGTGGAAGCCATAGGAATTGCATCCTGGGAGCTAGAATTCAGTATGCCCCTATACCTTCCATTGTAAGAGCATGGGCTCCCAAAAAACTAAATTCTGGTTGGTTTCTATTTGGATTTTCTTCTACCATATCTATTGTGTTATATTCTCCTACATTATTTTAACATTTCTAAAAACTTCAAACTGTTTTCTTTCAAATGGTACCAGTTATATGCATATCCTGGCTTCAGGGCACGTCATTCAGGCGGAAATTGAGAAAAAAAGGGGCCTAGCCCTAAGAAGTTAATGCTGAGTCAGAGGCGTTCAGAGGGGTTGGGTTAAATGTGGAAGACACATTTCAGTTGAAGGCATTCAGTTGGACAACTGACTAGGTATCCCCCTTTCCTTTATTTTTTATTCACATGATTGTGTTGAGCAACAGGGCAGTGTCTCTTTTAGGAGGGTTGGTTTAAGACAGGGCAAAGCTACTTTAGGAATAAACTAACTTTTCCCAGAGGACATAGAGGAGTCTTGACAGTAGCAGTGTTGTTGTTGGAGTAAAGATGTGGCATGCTCCCTCTCTTCACAACCCCAGAGAAAACTAACATGTAAACTCAATTCCCTCATTCCCTCTATTAATGCTTGATACTGTTCATGGTGTCAGTCGGATGAGTCGATTTGAAATGAGAGGCACTGGCACATCAGAGACAGTGCATTCGTAAAGTATTTAGACCCCTTGACCTTTTCCACATTTTGTCATGTTACAGCCTTTGTTTTTTTCCCTCATCAATCTACACACAATACCTCATAATGATTAAGCAGGTTGGATGGGGAGCATTGCTGCACAGCTATTTTCAGGTCTCTCCAGATATGTTAATTCGGTCCAGGCTCTGGCTGGGCCACTCAAGACGTTCAGAGAGCTGTCCCGAAGCCAGTCCTGCATTGTCTTGGCTGTGTGGTTAGGGTCGTTATCCTGTTGGAAGGTGAGCCTTCGCCCCAGTCTGAGGTCTTGAGTGCTCTGGAGCAAGTTTTGCATTGTGCACTGTCAACTGTGGGACCTTATATAGACAGGTGTGTGCTAAATCAATTGAATATACCACAGGTTGACTCCAATCAAGAAACATCTCAAGGATGATCAATTGAAACAGGATGGACCTGAGTTCAATTTCGAGTCTCATAGCTAAGGGTCTGAATACTTTGTAAATAATGTATTGCATATACTATGTAAATAATGTATTGCATGTAGATTGATGAGGGGGAAGAAAACTATTGAATTCATTTTAGAATAAGGCTGTAATGTAACAAAAAATTGAAAAAGTATAATTGTCTGAATACTTATCCGAACGCACTGTATATCCTGTAGCCTAGCGCTGTGACAGACCAATCAGTCACTGTATATCCTGTAGCCTAGCGCCGTGACAGACCAATCAGTCACTGTATATCCTGTAGCCTATCGCTGTGACAGACCAATCAGCCACTGTATATCCTGTAGCCTAACGCTGTGACAGACCAATCAGTCACTGTATATCCTGTAGCCTAGCGCTGTGACAGACCAATCAGTCCCTGTATATCCTGTAGCCTAGTGTGGTGACAGACCAATCAGTCACTGTATATCCTGTATCCTAGCACTGTGACCAACCAATCAGTCACTGTATATCCTGTAGCCTAGCGCGGTGACAGACCAATCAGCCACTGTATATCCTGTAGCCTAGCGTTGTGACAGACCAATCAGTCACTGTATATCCTGTATCCTAGCACTGTGACCAACCAATCAGTAACTGTATATCCTGTAGCCTAGCGCTGTGACAGAGCAATCAGTCCCTGTATATCCTGTAGCCTAGCGCTGTGACAGACACACACACACACACACACACACACAGTCCAACCTTCAGTCTGATGTGTAAGTCACCACCTCTCATGTTTTCGTCAGTGTGTCTCTTCTTCATCATGATTCAGGGGTCAGGATTGTCTTTAATCAAAGACTCTTTCATTCCCTCCCTTTCATCCCAAGTCTTTGATTAGTGCTCTTCACACAGACTGAGACAAAGGCTGTCTAAGATATCTGTAGCCGCCCATCTTTATGTCGCCCACCCTGATGAGAACCATGAGAAGAATGACATCAAATAGAGACGATTCAAAGTGTCCTAGCCATTTTATTTATTTCTTGTCAAAAGAGACCCATCACCATTACTTCAAGGCTCTGGAAGATCAAAGCACCTTCGTTACCATCTGCCCAACTGATTTTTCTTCTCCTCTCTTTCCTCTGACCGCATGTCTCTCTCAACTTTAGCCTCTCTGATTCATGCAGGAATATACTGTACCCATTTTCATCAGTTTAACTGGCTCTTCCTCGCTATTCATATTTCTGTTTGAACTTCTCACAATTGCAATGCATGCCTCAACGTATTATAATGGTCCCTTTCCCTCCTCTGATCTACCCTCTCTCTCCCACTCTCGTGTTTTCAGAGAGAGATAGAGAGACAGAGAGAGAGAGAGATAGACAGGGAGGGAGAGATGGCGAGGTAGAGTGAGAGAGTGAGAGTGAGATGAAGATAGAGTGAGAAAGAGAAGGAGAGAGCAAAAGGGAGAGAGAGAGTTTCTGCTCTCGTGCCAACTCGTGCCACACCCAGGCTAACAGAGGATAGCTCTTTAACCTCTATGGGCTAGGAGGCAGTGTTCGGAAGTACGGAGAGTCTGACATGCCCAGAGTAAACTGCCTATTACTCAGGCCCAGAAGCTAGGATATGCACACTGAAGTTTCTAAAACTGTTAAAATAATGTCTATGAGTATAACAGAACTGATATGGCAGGTGAAAACCCAAGGAAAATCCATCCGGAAAATGTGTGTTTTTGATTGTCTCTACATCATGCTGGTTTTTCTCTACATTACGCTGGTTTCCTCTACATTATGCTGGTTTTCCTCTACATCATGCTGGTTTCCTCTACATCATGCTAGTTTTTCTCTACATTTTGCTGGTTTTCCTCTACATTATGCTGGTATTTCTCTACCTTATGTTGGTTTCCCTCTACATCAAGCTGGTTTTCCTCTACATTATGCTGGTATTTCTCTACCTTATGTTGGTTTCCCTCTACATCAAGCTGGTTGTCCTCTACATTATGCTGGTATTTCTCTACCTTATGTTGGTTTCCCTCTACATCAAGCTGGTTGTCCTCTACATTATGCTGGTTTTCCTCTACAACACGCTGGTTTTTCCTCTACATTATACCGGTTTTCCTCTACATTATGCTGGTTCCCCTCTACATCATGCTGGCTTTCCTCTACATCATGCAGGCTTTCCTCTATATTATGCTGGTTTTCCTCTACATTATGCTGGTTTTCTTCTGTATTATGCTGGTTTTCCTCTATATTATGCTGGTTTCCTCTACATCATGCTGGTTTCCTCTACATCATGCTGGTTTCCTCTACATCATGCTGGTTTACCTATACAGCATGCTGGTTTCCTCTACATTATGCTGGTTTTCCTCTACATCATGCTGATTTTCCTCTACATCATGCTGATTTTCCTCTATATCATGCTGGTTTTCCTCTAAATTATGCTGGTTTTTCTCTACATTATGCTTATTTTCCTCTACATTATACTGTTTTTTCCTCTACATTATTCTGGTTCCTCTACATTATGCTGGTTTCCTCTACAGTATGCTGATTTACCTCTACATCATGCTTATTTTCCTCTATATCATGCTGATTTTCCTCTAAATTATGCTGGTTTGCCTATACATTATGCAGATTTTTCTCTACATTTTGCTCGTTTGCCTCTACATTATGCTGGTTTAACTCTACATCATGCTGGTTTTCCTCTATATTATGCTGGTTTTCCTCTACATTATTCTAGTTTTCCTCTATATTGTGCTGGTTTTCCTCTGTATTATGCTGGTTTGCCTCTACATCATGCTTGTTTCCTCTACATTATGCGGGTTCCTCTACATCATGCTGGTTTCCTCTACATTATGCTGGTTTGCCTCTACATTATGCTGGTTCCCTCTACATCATGCTGGCTTTCCTCTACATCATGTTGGTTTTCCTCTATATTATGCTGGTTTTCCTCTATATTATGCTGGTTTTCCTCTATATTATGCTGGTTTCCTCTACATTATGCTGGTTTTCCTCTACATTATGTTTGTTTTCCTCTACATTACGCTGGTTTCCTCTACATTATTCTGGTTTTCCTCTACATCAGACTGGTTTGCCTCTACATTATTCATGTTTCCCTCTACATTATGCTGGTTTCCTCTACATCATGCTGGTTTTCCTGTACATCATGCTGGTTTCCTCTACAGTATGCTGATTTACCTCTACATCATGCTTATTTTCCTCTATATCATGCTGGTTTTCCTCTAAATTATGCTGGTTTGCCTATACATTATGCAGATTTTTCTCTACATTTTGCTCGTTTGCCTCTACATTATGCTGGTTTAACTCTACATCATGCTGGTTTCCTCTACATTATGCGGGTTCCTCTACATCATGCTGGTTTCCTTTACATTGTGCTGGTTTGCCTCTACATTATGCTGGTTCCCTCTACATTATGCTGGCTTTCCTCTACATCATGTTGGTTTTCCTCTATATTATGCTGGTTTTCCTCTACATTATGCTGGTTTTCCTCTGTATTATGCTGGTTTCCTCTACATCATGCTGGTTTCCTCTACATTATGCTGGTTTCCTCTACATCATGCTGGTTTTCCTCTTTTTATCATGCTGGTTTCCTCTACATCATGCTGGTTTTCCTCTTTTTATCATGCTGGTTTCCTCTACATCATGCTGGTTTTCCTCTTTTTATCATGCTGGTTTCCTCTACATAATGCTGGTTTCCTCTACATCATGCTGGTTTTCCTGTACATCATAATGGTTTTCCTCTACATTATGCTGGTTTTCCTCTACATTATGCTTGTTTTCCTCTCGTCAAGACTTCGACTGAAGTCGGTTCCCTTCCTTGTTTGGGCGGCTTTGTGCGGTCGACGTCACCGGTCTTCTAATCATCATTTTTCATTCGTCTTGTCTAGTTTTTCATACACCTGGTTTGCATTCCCCATCATTATCTGTTGTGTATTTAACCCTCTGTTTTCCCCCCATGTCCTTGTGTGTGATTGTTTATTGTGAAGCCGTTTCTTCCGGCTGGTGCATTTATTATATGCCTCGCCTGTTTTGCATTTGGCATTTATTTGTATTTACGCGTTTAGCGTTTTTGCTTGAATATTTGTTTGAGTAAAGGTTTTTGCTCACTCAGTACTGTTCTACTGCCCCTGACTTTATGCACCAGCTACACCACTCTCATCCAGAGTCCTCTGTTGTTCACCTGTTTGTACCTGTCTGTTTCCCTGAGTTTTAACCGCATTCTCAGTATAAGGCGCTAGTCGATTCAGGCGCAGTTGGGAATTTTATTGACAGAGCGTTAGCTTTTAGTTTAGGAATCCCCATTATACATGTAGTTAGACCTTTCCCGGTTCACGCTCTGGACAGTCGACCATTAGGGTCAGGGCTGATCAAGCCTTCCTTGGTTGGCTTGTCATAACCCCACTATTTCCTGGCAACAGAGGGCTCTCACGGGGTGGTCGCAAGAGTGCTCAGGGAGGTGTGTAGGAGTTTCCGTTGGTGCTACCACGGTGGAAAGTCCAGACCAGGTCTCCACCGTGCACATCCCCCCCAGAATATGCCTATTTGGCTCTTGCCTTCTGTAAAAGGAAGGCGACTCAATTACCACCCCATCGACGGGGGGATTGTGCGATAAATCTCCTGGTAGACGCTTTACTTCCCAGGAGTCACGTGTATCCCCTGTCGTAAGAGGAGACGGCGGCTATGGAAACATATGTCTCCGAATCCCTGGGACAGGGATTCGTCCCTCCACTTCACCTTCCTCGGGTTTCTTTTTTGTGAAGAAGAAGGATGGAGGTCTGCGCCCGTGCATTGACTGTGGAGGTCTCAATCAAATCACGGTGAGGTACAGCTACCCGCTACCTCCTATCGCCATGGCGATTGAGTCAATGCACGGGGCGCGCTTCTTCACTAAACTGGATCTCAGGAGTGCGTACAACCTGGTGCGTATCTAGGAGGGAGACGAGTGGAAAACAGCGTTTAGTACCACCTCAGGTCATTATGAATACCTCGTCATGCCGTACGGGTTGATGAATGCTCCATCAGTCTTCCAATCCTTTGTAGACAAGATTTTGAGGGATCTGCACGGGCAGGGTGTAGTGGTGTATATCGATGACATTCTGTTATACTCCGCTACACGCGCCAAGCATGTGTCCTAGGTGCGCAAGGTACTTGGACGACTGTTGGAGCATGACCTGTATGTCAAGGCTGAGAAATGCCTGTTCTTTCAGCAGGCCGTCTCCTTCCTAGGGTATCGCATTTCCACATCACGGGTGGAGATGGAGAGTGATCGCATTGCAGCCGTGCGTAATTGGCCGACTCCCACCACGGTAAAGGAGGTGCAGCAATTTGTAGGGTTTTCCAATTACTACTGGAGATTTATCCAGGGTTTTGGCCAAGTGGCTGCTCCCATTACCTCACTGCTGAAGGGGGGTCCTGTACGTCTGCAGTGGTCGGTTGAGGCGGTAAGGGGTTTTGGGCAACTAAGGGCTCTGTTTACCTCGGCTCCCATGCTGGCCCATCCAGATCCCTCTTTGGCATTCATAGTGGAGGTGGACGCGACCGAGGCTGGGATCGGAGCCGCTCTCTTTCAGCGCACGGGGACACCACTGAAGTTCCGCCCCTGTGCTTTCTTCTCGATGAAGCTCAGCCGGCCGAGCGGTACTATGATGTGGGGGACTTGTTGGCTGTGGTTAAGGCTTTGAAGGTGTGGAGACATTGGCTTGAGGGGGCTAAACACCCTTTCCTCATCTGGACTGACCACCGTAACCTGGAGTATATCCGGGCAGCTAGGAGACTGAATCCTCGTCAGGCAAGGTGGGCAATGTTCTTTACCCGTTTGTGTTTACCCTATCTTACAGACCAGGTTCCCAGAATGTAAAGGCAGATGCACTGTCCTGACTGTATGACACAGAGGAGCGGCCCATGGATCAGACTCCCATTATCCACCAGAGTCAGACGATTGGTTCAGGCGTGCAGAGGAGACCTGGGAAGCCACCCATGGTCACCTCCAGCAGGCCGCGCTGCGCCAAAAGACCAGCGCGGACCGTCACCGCAGTGAGCCTCCGGTGTTCGCACCGGGGGACAGGGTTCTGGCTCTCGACCCGAAATCTGCCCCTCCGCCTGCCCTGCCGGAAGCTGGGTCCGCCGTTTGTGGGGCCATTTAAAGCCCTGAGGAGAGTGAACGAGGTTTGTTGCTGGTTACAGTATCCCCCCGATTACCGTATTAACCCCTCGTTCCATGTATCTCTCCTCAGGCCGGTGGTGGTTGGTCCGCTGAGGTGCGGGAGATTCCTCCGCCCCCTCTGGACATCGAGGGGGGCCCAGCGTACTCTGGTCCGTTCCATCCTGGATTCGAGGCGTCGGGCGAGGGGCTCAGGGGCAGGCAGAGTGGTCAGGCAGGCAGGCTCAGGGTCAGGATCAGGCAGAGTGGTCAGGCAGGCGGGCTCAGGGTCAGGACAGGCAAAGGTCAAAACCAGGAGGACAAGAAAAAGCGAGACCGGGGAAAACAGGAGCTGAGAACATGAACAAACAAGACTAACTGGCGCAGACAGACAGAAAACACAGCTATAAATACCCAGGGGATAAGTGGGGAAGATGGGCGACACCTGGAGGGGGGTGGAGACAAGCACAAGGACAGGTGAAACAGATCAGGGCGTGACAGACTGTTACAGTTGCTATAAGACCAACACCCTACAGTAACACTGACCAGGACTGTTACAGTTGCAGTTGTAGATTCCGCTATATACATTTAAAGGTAATTCCCGATTGAGCTGACATACAGTGCCTTCAGAAAGAATTCAGACCCTCGACTTCTTCCACATTTTGTTAGGTTGCAGCCTTTTTCTAAAATTGGATTAAATCGTTGTTTTTTCCCCCTCAATCTACACACAATACCCCATAATGACAAAGCAAAAACAGGTTTTTAGAATTGTTTGCTAATTTATAAAACATAAAAAAACTGAACTATCACATTTACCCTTTACTCAGTACTTTGTTGAAGCACCTTTGCGATTGCAGCCTCAAGTCTTCTTGGGTATGATGCTACAAGCTTGGCACACCTGTATTTGGGGAGTTTCTCCCATTCTTCTCTGCAGATCCTCTCAAGCTCCGTCAGGTTGGATGGGGAGCGTTGCTGCACAGCTTTTTTCAGGTCTCTCCAGAGATGGACATTCAGAGACTTGTCCCGAAGCCACTCCTGTGTTGTCTTGGCTGTGTGCTTAGGGTCATTGTCCTTCACCCTAGTCTGAGTTCCTGAGCGCTCTGGAGCATTTTTTTTTTATCAAGGATTTCTCTGTACTTGCTCCGTTCATCTTTGCCTTGATCCTGACTAGTCTCCCAGTCCCTGCCGCTGAACACATCCCCACAGAATGATGCTGCCATCACCATGCTTCACCATAGGGATGGTGCCAGGTTTCCTCCAGACGTGACGCTTGGCATTCAGGTCAAAGAATTCAATCTTGGTTTCATCAGACCAAAAAGGTTCTCCCATCTCTACAAAGGAACTCTAGAGCTCTGTCAGAGTGACCATCGGGTTCTTTGTTACCTCCCTGACAAAGACCCTTCTCCCCCGATTGCTCAGTTTGGCCGGGCGGCCAGCTCTTGGAAGTCTTGGTGGCAGTGGTGTAAAGTACTTAAGTAAAAATACTTGAAAGTAGTAATTACGTCGTTTTTTGGGGTATCTGTACTTTACTTTACTATTTACATTTTTGACAATAATGTACTTTTTACTCAAACCTGTCTCGGAGCCCTACGGACAATTCTTTCGACCTGTGTAAAAAGTCAAGAGAGGCATATTTTCTGGGTGATTTCAATATTGACTGGCTTTCATTAAGCAGCCCACTCAAGAAAAAGCTTCAAACTGTAACCTGGTTCAGGTTATCAGTCAACCTACCAGGGTAGTTACAAACAGCACAGGAATGAAATCATCAACATGTATTGATCACATCTTTACTAATGCTGCAGAAATTTGCTTAAAAGCAGTATCCAAATCCATAGGATGTAGTGATCACAAAATAGCCATATCTAGGAAAACCGAAGTTAAAAAGGCTGTGCCTGATACTGTGTATAAGAGGTCATACAATAAATTTTGTAGTGATTCATATGTTGATGATGTAAAGAATATTTTCTGGTCTGTAGTGTGTAATGATGAGCAACCAGACTGTACTTCACACATTTATTAAATTGCTTATCCCAGTTACTAATAAGCATGCAACCATTAAGAAAAGGACTAAAAACTGTTGAATCCCTTTGGATTGATGAGGAATTTAAAAATTGTATGGTTGAGAGGGATGAGGCAAAAGGAATGGCAAATAAGTCTGGCTGCACAACTGATTGGCAAAAGTACTGCAAATTGAGAAATCATGTTACTAAACTGAATAAAAAGAAGAAGAACCTATACTATGAAACAAAGATAAATTACATTAAGAATGATAGTAAAAAGCTTTGGAGCACCTTAAATTACATTTTGGGCAAAAAGGCAAACTCAGCTCCAACCTTCATTGAATCAGGTGGCTAATTCATAAAAGAAAACACTGATATTGCCAACTACTATAATACTTTTTTTTGTTGGCAAGATTAGAAAACTTAGGCATGACATGCCAGCAACAAAAGTCGACACTACACAGTGTGGAAGAAGTGAACAAATGAATGTTGTCTATCAATAATGACAAGCCACCGGGGTCTGACAACTTGGATGGAAAATTACTGAGGATAATAGCGGACGATATTGCCATTCCTATTTGCCATATCTTATAAGCCTACTAAAAAGTGTGTGCCCACAGGCCTGGGGGAATAAAAAGTAATAAGTAATAAGTAATACGTAAACTACCCAAGAATAGTGAAGCCCCCTTTACTGGCTCAAATAGCTGATCAATCAGCCTGTTACCAACCCTTAGTAAACTTTTGGAAATAATTGTATTTGACCAGATACAATGCTATTTTACAGTAAACAAAACAGACTTTCAGCACACTTATAGGAAAGGACATTCAACAAGCACAGCACTTACACAAATGACTGATGTTTGGCTGAGAGAAATGGATAATTAAAGGTTTGTGGGGGGTGTTTAGTTAGACTTCAGTGCGGCTTTTGACATTATCGATCATAATCTGCTTCTAGAAAAACGTGTTATGGCTTTACACCCCCTCCTATATTGTGGATGAAGACTTACCTGTGTAACAGAACACAGAGGGTGTCCTTTATTTTTATTTTAAATTTTTAATTGAACCTTTATTTAACTAGGCAAGTCAGTTACAGTGAGGGAAAAAAGTATTTGATCCCCTGCTGATTTTGTACGTTTGCCCACTGACAAAGAAATGATCAGTCTATAATTTTAACGGTAGGCTTATTTGAACAGTGAGACAGAATAACAACAAGAAAATCCAAATGTTAGAAATTGATTTGCATTTTAATGAGGGAAATAAGTATTTGACCCCTCTGCAAAACATGACTTAGTACTTGGTGGCAAAACCCTTGTTGGCAATCACAGAGGTCAGACGTTTCTTGTAGTTGGCCACCAGGTTTGCACACATCTCAGGAGGGATTTTGTCATTAAGATTTCGAGGCTGACGTTTGGCAACTCGAACCTTCAGCTCCTTCCACAGTTTTTCTATGGGATTAAGGTCTGGAGACTGGCTAGGCCACTCAAGGACCTTAATGTGCTTCTTCTTGAGCCACTCCTTTGTTGCCTTGGCCGTGTGTTTTGGGTCATTGTCATGCTGGAATACCCATCCACGACCCATTTTCAATGCCCTGGCTGAGGGAAGGAGGTTCTCACCCAAGTTTGATGGTACATGGCCCCGTCCCTTTGATGCGGTGAAGTTGTCCTGTCCCCTTAGCAGAAAAACACCCCCAAAGTATAATGTTTCCACCTCCATGTTTGACGGTGGGGATGGTATTCTTGGGGTCATAGGCATCATTCCTCTTCCTCCAAACACGGCGAGTTGAGTTGAACAACACTTTCACCCAGTTGTCCTCTGAATCATTCAGATGTTCATTGGCAAACTTCAGACGGGCATGTATATGTGCTTTCTTGAGCAGGGGGACCTTGCGGGCGCTGCAGGATTTCAGTCCTTCACGGCGTAGTGTGTTACCAATTGTTTTCTTGGTGACTATGGTCCCAGCTGCCTTAAGATCATTAACAAGATCCTCCTGTGTAGTTCTGGGCTGATTCCTCACCGTTCTCATGATCATTGTGAGTTCTTGCATGGAGCCCCAGGCCGAGGGAGATTGACAGCTCTTTTGTGTTTCTTCCATTTGCGAATAATCGCACCAACTGTTGTCACCACCTCACCAAGCTGCTTGGCGATGGTCTTGTAGCCCATTCCAGCCTTGTGTAGGTCTACAATCTTGTCCCTGACATCCTTGGAGAGCTCTTTGGTCTTGGCCATGGTGGAGAGTTTGGAATCTGATTGATTGATTGCTTCTGTGGACAGGTGTCTTTTATACAGATAACAAACTGAGATTAGGAGCACTCCCTTTAAGAGTGTGCTCCTAATCTCGGCTCGTTACCTGTATAAAAGACACCTGGGAGCCAGAAATCTTTCTGATTGAGAGGGGGTCAAATACTTATTTCCCTCATTAAAATGCAAATCATTTAATACAAATTTTCACATGCGTTTTTCTGGATTTTTTTGTTGTACTTCTGTCTCTCATTGTTCAAATAAACCTACCATTAAAATTATAGACTGATAATTTCTTTGTCAGTGGGCAAATGTACAAAATCAGAAGGGGATCAAATACTTTTTTTCCCTCACTGTAAGAACTAATTATTATTTACAAACCCTAACCCGGATGACGCTGGGCCAATTGTGCGCTCCCCTATGGGACTCCCAATCATGGCTGGTTGTGATACAGCCTGGAATTGAACCAGGGTATGTAGTGACGCCTCTATCACGGAGATGCTGGCGGGATTTTCATTGCACCTGCAGAACAGAGAAGCTACGTCTGCGTCTGGTAAGATGAGTGGTGGGGGTGTGTGTCTATTTGTCAATAACAACTGGTGCGCGATGTCTAATATTAAAGAGGTCTTAAGTATTGCTCGCCTGAGGTAGAGTACCTCATGATAAGCTGTAGACCACACTATCTACCAAGAGAGTTCTCATCTATATTATTCGTAGCCATCTATTAAACCACCACAGACCGATGCTGGCAATAAGACCCGACTCAACCAACTCTATAAGGCCATAAACAAACAAGAAAATGCTCATCCTGAAGCGGCGCTCCTAGTGTCTGGGGACTTTAATGCAGGCAAACTTAAATCAGTTTTACAAAAATGTTACCAGCATGTCACATGTGCAACAATGACATGCCTTTGAGTAAAGCCAGTGTGTCTATGTATGCGGATGACTGAACCTTATACACGTCAGCTACCACAGTGACTGAAATGACTACAACACTTAACAAAGAGCTGCAGTAAGTTTCAGAATGGGTGTTTAGGAATAAGTTATTACTAAATATTTCAAAAACTAAAAGCATTGTATTTGGGAGAAATCAAATTGAGCAAGTTGAGTCGACTAAACTGCTTAGAGTAGAATCAGATATAAAAAACAGATAAAAATACACCTTCTGGAGGAACAGGTACTGTGAAGAGACAGTCACACAGGTACAGACACGCATACGCACACACTCGCACTCTACCCACATGTACATTGTAATATTGTTGTATGGTGGTATTATACATTTTGTATTGTATATATGTAGTGGTATAGTAATAATGTTATAAGATGTAATGTTTTATAATTTGTTTTATGTGTTATGTAAGTGCCGTAATGTGTTTGGACATTAGACAAATGTCTAAAAACCTGTTTTTGCTCTGTCATTATGGGATATGGCGTGTAGATTAATGAAAAAACAAACAATTTAATCAATTTTCGAATAAGGCTGTAACGTAACAAAATGTGGAAAAAGACAAAGGGACTGAATACTTCCCGAATGCACTGTACGTGTTTACAACTGTGCTCATAATGCTTTATGACTGCCTTATAACTTAACTCTGGCAATGAACGAAGCTATAATAGTAAGGCAGGCATTTGTTTTCCTTAGTCATTGAACACAGAACTTGTCGATGCGGTATAACACAAGGTGCTCATTGTTTTGTGTCATTAAGAGAGGGATAGTTAAGTTCCCCGCGGATGATAAAGGTCTAAAATACTATTGTTCAATCTCAATATTACTAACAGTGGTTTGAAGTCAAGCTTCTGTTTTTAAAATGCATCCTCATGCGGAAGCTAAAGTTATACAGGTGTAGGATCTTAATTTAAAGCAGTTTGTTAAAGCAGGAAAGTAATCCTGTTGCAACAGGAAATGTGAATTACTATGTGGATAATAATGAATTAATGAAACATATTGTAGGGGTTTATACATTTGTTGTAAGAGAAAATCAGGTCAGATTTGGAAATTCCAAACTTCAGAATGCTTTTTAGACCGCAAACACACTACAAGTTTTACATTTTTTGCATTGCAGGAAAGTTAATTACAGGAAAAAATGAAGATCCTACATCTGTAATATTCTCTCAAATATTATACTCTACTAAGAGAGTCCAAAGTATCAATCCCCTGTTAGTTTCAGCTATTGTTACAGAGAGTTTCGACTAGATAGAATTCATGATAGGCAGAAGGATAGAGAATTGGGTTGCAACCTTGGTTTCAACATCCCTCCCCCCTCACAGCAATACTCTCCTCATCATTCCCTAGTTTTACCACACATTTTAACTATCCCCACCCCCCTCTATCTGATCACGGGGTCGTCCCTGCTGAGCGAGGCCAGATCGGGGATACTAACGAAGGGTACGTCCTTGGTCTTGTCCTCCCTGAGTAGAGGGAGGAGTAGAGAGAGGAGTAGAGGGAGTAGTAGAGTAGTAGAGGGAGTAGTAGAGTAGTAGAGGAAGGAGTAGATGAGTAGTAGGGGAGGAGTAGAGGAGGAGTAGAGGAGTAGTAGAGGGAGTAGTAGAGGAAGGAGTAGAGGAGTAGTAGATGAGTAGTAGAGGGAGTAGTAGAGGAGTAGTAGAGGGAGTAGTAGAGGGAGTAGTAGAGGAGTAGTAATGTGAGTAGTAGGGGAGGAGTAGTAGAGGAGCAGTAGAGGAGTAGTAGAGGAGGAGTAGTAGATGAGTAGTAGAGGGAGTAGTAGAGGATTAGTAGAGGAGTAGTAGAGGGAATAGTAAGGAGTAGTAGAGGAGTAGTAGAGGGAATAGTAGGGAGTAGTAGAGGAGTAGTAGAGGAGTAGTAGAGGGAATAGTAGGGAGTAGTAGAGGAGTAGTAGAAGGAGTAGTAGAGAAGTAGTAGAAGGTGTAGTAGAGGGAGTAGTAGAGTAGTAGAGGTAGTAGTAGATGAGTAGTAGAGGGAGTAGTAGAGGAGTAGTATATGAGTAGTAGATGACTAGTAGTAGAGGAGTAGTAGGGGAGTAGTAGAGGAGTAGTAGATTAGTTGTAGATTAGTAGTAGAGGAGTAGTAGAGGGAGTAGTAGAGGAGTAGTAGAGGAGTAGTAGAGGTGTAGTAGAGGAGTAGTAGATTAGTAGTAGAGGAGTAGTAGAGGAGTAGTAGAGGGAATAGTAAGGAGTAGTAGAGGAGTAGTAGAGGGAATAGTAGGGAGTAGTAGATTAGTAGTATAGAAGTAGTAGAGGAGTAGTAGAAGAGTGGTAGAAAAGTGGTAGAGGAGTAGTAGAGGAGTAGTAGAGGAGTAGTAGAGGAGTAGTAGATAAGTAGTAGAGAAGTAGTAGAGGAGTAGTAGAGGAGTAGTAGATTAGTAGTAGAGAAGTAGTATAGGAGTAGTAGAGGAGTGGTAGATGATTGGTAGAGGAGTAGTAGAGGAGTAGTAGGGAGTAGTAGAGAAGTAGTAGAGGAGTAGTAGATTAGTAGTAGAGGAGTAGTAGATTAGTAGTAGATGAGTAGTAGAGGAGTAGTATGGGAGTAGTAGATTAGTAGTAGAGGAGTAGTAGAGGAGTAGTAGCGGAGTAGTAGAAGGAGTAGAGGAGTAGTAGGGAGTAGTAGAGGAGTAGTAGAAGAGTAGTAGAGGAGTAGTATATTAGTAGTAGAGAAGTAGTAGAGGAGTAGTAGATTAATAGTAGAGAAGTAGTAAAGGAGTAGCAGAGGTGTGGTAGATGAGTGGTAGAGGAGTAGTAGAGGAGTAGTAGAGAGTAGTAGAGGAGTAGTAGATTAGTAGTATAGGAGTAGTATAGGAGTAGTAGATTAGTAGTAGAGAAGTAGTAGAGGAGTAGTAGATTAGTAGTAGAGAAGTAGTAGAGGAGTGGTAGATGAGTGGCAGAGGAGTAGTAGAGGAGTAGTAGGGAGTAGTAGAGAAGTAGTAGAGGAGTAGTAGATTAGTAGTAGATTAGTAGTAGAGGAGTAGTAGATGAGTAGTAGAGGAGTAGTATGGGAGTAGTAGATTAGTAGTAGAGGAGTAGTAGAGGAGTAGTATCGGAGTAGTAGAAGGAGTAGAGGAGTAGTAGGGAGTAGTAGAGGAGTAGTAGAAGAGTAGTAGAGGAGTAGTATATTAGTAGTAGAGAAGTAGTAGAGGAGTAGTAGATTAATAGTAGAGAAGTAGTAAAGGAGTAGCAGAGGTGTGGTAGATGAGTGGTAGAGGAGTAGTAGAGGAGTAGTAGAGAGTAGTAGAGGAGTAGTAGATTAGTAGTATAGGAGTAGTAGATTAGTAGTAGAGAAGTAGTAGAGGAGTAGTAGATTAGTAGTAGAGAAGTAGTAGAGGAGTGGTAGATGAGTGGCAGAGGAGTAGTAGAGGAGTAGTACGGAGTAGTAGAGGAGTAGTAGAGGAGTAGTAGAGAAGTAGTAGAGGAGTAGTAGAGGAGTGGTAGATGAGTGGTAGAGGAGTAGTAGGGGAGGAGTAGTAGGGAGTAACGTTTAACTAACTCACTTTTGCACATCGTGCTGGGTCCGTACAATTGACCTTATTTGACCGGCCAAAAAACGTAATACTTCCCGATCAACTGTAATGTCAATACGATTGTAAAGCACAATTTCTCCCCTTTCCAACCAAATCAATGACGAGATCTTCATGATGCCTATCTCTGCATGATTCTAGAAGGCCATGAGCTCCGTCTGGTCTTTTTAAAAATGGCGGGTGGGGAAGCAAAACCTATTGCGTGATAGTGAAAGGGAGAGGTATGTCGTGTGGGGAAACTGCTTTTTTCCAACTTATCACCTTGTCACCTCTAAAATGTAAGTAAAACATTATCAAGAGTTTGTATAATCTGTCATTACATACCTATTTGAAGGTTTGTGTCGAATTTGAATCCTGTTTTTTGGGTGGCACTAAGAGTCATGAGAGTCATGATGGCTTGCAGTGATGACGCAAAAAATGACTAGGTATCCCCCCTTACCCTGTCCCTGTCTCTTCCTTGTTTTTAAACGATGAGAGAAGTGCTACACCTGGTGGAGAGAAGCTGTAAGACAGAATGAGTTGCTTCATGCGTGCTGTACGTTACGTCATGACACATCACAGTTTAACGTACAGTGTCGAAGGGGTCAGTTTTTTCAACTTTTGTCCAATACTATTGAGCCATTACCATGTCGATCAACGCTTGAAGTAAACGTAGTTCACACCCCAGATTTTGATGTCAACACAGTCGCTACAGTCCCATTAGTTTTCATTGCAGCCTCGTTTAAATGTCGCGGTTGTGCACATTTGTACGGAATGGGGTTAATAGGGAGTAGCAGTTCCTGCAAAACAGTCTGCTGAGTGATTGTCATTCTCTGGTAATGACGAACACATTCTGGAATGCAATGTCCCCTGCTTCTATAATCCCCCACACAGCCACTACTGAATGAGCCATCTGCAGCTCTCCTCTTCTCCTCTCCTCCTCTTCTCTTCTCTTCCTATTCTCCTGTCCTCCAACTCATCACTGGCTCATTGAGACGCTCAGCTGACTCAGCTCACAGCGGAAAAGTGTTTATTTTTTTTATGGCTGTGATCTAATCTAACCACTAGGGGGAGGGAGAGAGAGCTGATGATCCCAGAAAGCAGCATGTAGTCAGTAGAAATGTTTTGGTTTTGTTTTCCCCTTACTTCCCATAATAGATGAGATCACTATGATGGGATGGGAGAGAGAGAGAGAGATGGGAGAGGTCATGAGCAGATGAGCTCCCACATTTTTGAACATGTTAAAAAATATATATATTTTACTTTATAAGGACTGAATGCTAAGGCTACCAAGCCTGGTAGCACAAAGAGATGCAACTTCAATTAGCACTGACGTGTGAAGTGAGAGGTGTCGAAGCCTTTGAGCCCAACAAATGGCAGGCTACCCCACCCAGATCCAGATGCCTTGAAGCCCCCTCCTGCTGTTCAGTCCACCTACTGGCATTTTCTACTAGAAATCTGCCTCCAGATTTCCCAAGCTTCTCCCAAGTGGGTGTGACACCTACTTCCGTTGCCTGCTGCACTGCTGCTTGGATTCCCCCTGGCGATCTGTTCATCGTCTGCCCTGGTTGTCTCCCCCGTCTGGTACAGGTACCCCCACCACACTCCCGCCCCTCTCCAGATACTTCGCTCACCTCCAGCACACAGGCAGTTTTGGGGCAAGTGACTATGAACTTACAATGGCTAGCCCCAAGTCATTATATATTTGATTTTTTCTTGTGCATTTTGCTATGTTGCTATTTGCCTCATTACTCCTGGATGCTTTGTTGACTACAAACTTTCTTTACCCAACCGTGGGACAGACTATGTTTGTTCCCACACTTAGCACTCTGACTCTCTATTGGTTACACAGACCTTTGGCCTCCCAACCCATTCTAACCACCTCTCGCTGGCTTTGTATTTATGTTACCTGATGAAATTGCTGTCAATATGATCTTGTTGCCATCTGATGCACATTCAGATGTCATAAATCAGCACTGCAGAGCTCTCCCTGTCCTATGCCGTGCCTTGATTGTATTACTGTTGATGATATCTGGAAATGTGCATGTACACCCTGGCCCATCTACTGTTGCTAGCCCCAGTTCTGGCTTGTGCTCTGATATCTGCTTCACTGATTTCTGCTCTCGTAAAAGCCTGGGTTTTCTGCATGTTAACACTAGAAGCTTATTACCTAAAATGGATCAATTGAAAGTGTGGGTTCACAGCTCCAATACTGATGTGTTGGTCATTACTGAGACGTGGTTAAGGAAGAGTGTTTTGAATACTGATGTTAACTTTTCTGGTTATAATCTTTTTCGGCAAGACAGATCATCCAAAGGTGGGGGAGTGGCAATCTTTGCCAAGGATCACCTTCAGTGCTCGGTTGTCTCCACCAAGTCTGTCCCCAAACAATTTTATTTGCTGGTTTTTAGTATTAAACTTTCAAAAGCTCTTTGTTGACTGCTGCTGGGTGCTATTTTCCTCCATCAGCACCGGCCTGTACCCTACCTGCCCTAAGCTCTCTCCTGGCCCCCTACACCAAGTCTGAATTTGTTAAAACCACCTGACCAAGTCCTAAAGCAATAGTACTCCCTAAATCTTTTTCAGAGTATTACCAATCCCACAAGGTATGACTCCAAACACCTCTTCTTGATGTTATCCTCACAAATAATAAAGATAGGTATCAGTCTGGTGTTTTCTGTAATGACCTTAGTGATCACTGTTTTACAGCCTGTGTTTGTAATGGCTGCTCAGTGAAACAACCTGTCCTGATTTGTCATAGACACTTGCTAAAAAACTTTAATGAGCAATCCTTCCTTCATGAACTGGCCTCTGTAAAATGGTATAGAATCAGCTTGATCCCCTCTGTCGAAGACGCTTGGACCTTCTTTTTTGATATTTTCAGTGGTATTGTTAACAAACACGCCCCCATAAATTAAAATGGGTTCAGTCCCTGGTTCAACCGTGATCTTGCAGAGTTACTCCACCTCAAGAATTGCATTTGGCTAAAGGCTCGGCACACACATACTCAGGCTGAATGGCTCTCGTTCAGGCAAATGAGAAACAAGTGCACTAAGGGTAAACGGAAGGCCAACGTTAGTTACTTTATGAAGCAGTTCTCTCCCTGTGGGTTTAACCCCAAGATGTTCTGGAAAATGATTAAAACCTGGAGAATAAACCCTCCTCCTCACAGCCGCCCATGTACCTTGAAGTTGATGATGTGGTTGTTGCTGACAAAAAGCACATGGCTGAGATCTTTAATCACCACTTCATTAAGTCAGGATTCCTATTTGACTCAGCCATGCCTCCTTGCCCGTCCAACATTTCCACATCTCCCTTATGGTTGCAACTATCCCGATGTTTCTCCCTCTTTTTCCCCTGCCTCGCTACAAAGTTTCTCCCTGCAGGCTGCCACTGAGTCTGAGGTGCTAAAGGAGCTCCTGAAACTTGACCCCCAAAAAACATCTGGGTCAGATGGTTTAGACCCTTTCTTCTTCAAGGTTCTGCCCCTATCATCGCCAAGCATATCTCCAACCCTTTTAACCTGTCTCTCCTTTCTGGGGAGGTTCCCGGTTTGTCCTTTATTTAAAGGGGGAGATTAAGCTGATCCTAACTGTTATAGGCCTATTTCTATTTTGCCATGTTTATCAAAAGTGTTGGAAAAACTTGTCAATAATCAACTGACTGGCTTTCTTGATGTCCATAGTATTCTCTTGGGTACGCAATCTGGTTTCCGCTCAGGTTATGGATGTGTCACTGCAACCTTAAAGGTCCTCAATGATGTCACCATTAGCCTTGATTCTAAGCAATGTTGTGCTGCTATTTTTATTGACTTGGCCAAAGCTTTTGATACGGTAGACCATTCCATTCTTGTGGGCTGGCTAAGGAGTATTGATGTCTTTGAGGGGTCTTTGGCCTGGTTTGCTAACTACCTCTCACAAAGAATGCAGTCTATAAAGTCAGAAAATCTGCTGTCTCACTCACTGCCTGTCACCAAGGGAGTACCCCAAGGCTTGATCCTAGGCCGCACGCTCTTCTCAATTTACATCAACAACATAGCTCTGGCATTAGAAAGGTCTCTCATCCATTTATATGCAGATGATACAGTCTTATACTCAACTGTCCACTCCCCGGATTTTATGTTAAATGCTCTACAACAACGCTTTCTTAGTGTACAACAAGTTTTCTCTACCCTTAACCTTGTTCTGAAAACCTCCAAAACAAAGGTCATGTGGTTTTGTAAGAATAATGCCCCTCTCCCCACAGGTGTGATTACTACCTAAGGGTTTAGAGCTTGAGGTAGTCACATTATACAAGTACTTGGGAGCAATGGCTAGACGGTACATTGTCCTTCTCTCAGCACATATCAAAGCTGCAGGCTAAAGTTCTTTCACTCCAGCTGCCAAACTATCCCTGATTCAGATGACCATCCTACCCATGCTAGATTACGGAGACATAATTTATAGATCGGCAGGTAAGGGTGCTCTCGAGCGGCTAGATGTTCTTTACCATTCGGCCATCAGATTTGCCACCAATGCTCCTTATAGGACACGTCACTGCACTCTGTACTCCTCTGTAAACTGATCATCTCTGTATAACCGTCGCAAGACCCACTGGTTGATGCTTATTTATAAAACCCTCTTAGGCTTCACCCCCTATCTGAGATATCTACTGCAGCCCTCATCCTCCACATACAACACCCGTTCTGCCAGTCACATTCTGTTAAAGGTCCCCAAAGCACACACATCCCTGGGTCGCTCGTCTTTTCAGTTCGCTGCAGCTAGCGACTGGAACGAGCTGCAACAAACACTCAAACTGGACAGTTTTATTTAAATCTCTTCATTCAGACTCAATCACGTACACTCCTACTGACAGTTGTGGCTGCTTTGTGTGATGTATTGTTGTCTCTACATTCTTACCCTTTGTGCTGTTTTCTGTGCCCGATAATGTTTGTACCATGTTTTGTGCTGCTACCATGTTGTGTTGCTACCATGTTGTTGTCATGTTGTGTTGCTACCATGCTGTGTTGTCATGTGTTGCTGCCTTGCTATGTTGTTGTCTTAGGTCTCTCTTTTGTAGCGTTGTGTTGTCTCTCGTCGTGATGTGTGTTTTGTCCTATATTTATATATATATATTTATATATACTTTTTTTTTTATCCCAGCCCCTGTCCCCGCAAGAGGCCTTTTGCCTTTTGGTAGGCCGTCATTGTAAATAAGAATTTGTTCTTAACTGACTTTCCTAGTTAAATAAAGGTTAAATCAATAATAATAAGTAAAATAAAACTATGGCCATAATCATTATTGAACTAGAATTTAGATCACCTACAGTCTCTGAATAGCACTAGCAGTCTACGTTCATTTAGACGTCTACAATGATGGACATTGCCAAGCCTTCTTGTGTATTTCCTGTGTGACTGACTATACTGATGAGCGAAGAGGGGATTTTCAGGAAAGATATGTGAATATTATCCTGTCTCAGAGTCAGCCAAACTTCAAAAACATGCCAGAAGTGCTGAGGGCAATCCAAATAAAATATACAGGACCCCCTATTAATTTAAAATCAGCCTTTTTCTCTCTTCTTAGCCAGGAGCTGTCTACTCTTTCAGGCCGGAAGGATTCTTGGTTGTTGGGCTTCTGAAGAGCAAGTTGAGTCTGTCCAATAGCATCCAGAGTCTCAAGGCAAACCTGTCCAATAGCATCCAGAGCCTCAAGACAAACCTGTCCAATAGCACCCAGAGCCTCAAGACGAACCTGTCCAATTGCATCCAGAGCCTCAAGACGAACCTGTCCAATTGCATCCAGAGCCTCAAGACGAACCTGTCCAATAGCATCCAGAGCCTCAAGACGAACCTGTCCAATAGCATCCAGAGCCTCAAGACGAACCTGTCCAATAGCATCCAGAGCCTCACGACGAACCTGTCCAATAGCATCCAGAGCCTCAAGACGAACCTGTCCAATAGCATCCAGAGCCTCAAGACGAACCTGTCCAATTGCATCCAGAGCCTCAAGACGAACCTGTCCAATAGCATCCAGAGCCTCAAGACGAACCTGTCCAATAGCATCCAGAGCCTCTAGACGAACCTGTCCAATAGCATCCAGAGCCTCAAGACGAACCTGTCCAATAGCATCCAGAGCCTCACGACGAACCTGTCCAATAGCATCCAGAGCCTCACGACCAACCTGTCCAATAGCATCCAGAGCCTCACAATGAACCTGTCCAATAGCATCCAGAGCCTCACGATGAACCTGTCCAATAGCATCCAGAGCCTCAAGGTGTTAGATGTTGCTGTATCTCTATGTATCTGGTTATTTAAGTTCACTTTAATTTGGACACCTCAGTTCTGGATCATTCATCACCCCAGTTCTGGATCATTCATCAACCCAGTGATGCCCACTTTATAGATCTGTCTGGACCTATGGTTGAAGGACTCTCCTGGTATGTAATCTCCCAGTCCGATGGTACTGAGAGATACACATTGATACACAACAAATAACAATAAGGAGTAAAAATATCATGGCTATATACACTGAGTACCAGCATCCGTTGTACTTTAGTTTTTCATGCTGGCTGTATTATGACTATTGTGTAGTTTATTGTGTTTCATTGTTGCAATAAAAAGTAACATAGCTTCCTGTGTGAGGAACAGGTGACTTTCTGAGAAGGAACTGTGGTGGGTGACATGCATGTCATGTCATGGAAGTATTGAATCCCAACCCTAAACATGACTGAGGATGTAGTGCTGGTATCCCAACCCTAAACATGACTGAGGCTTATATTGTGTCTCTAGATGTTCTGGGGACCTGCAAAAAGAACACATTTTGACTTGAATCTGGAGTGATGTTAGACCTACATACATTACATAACTTGGAATTGGGGACTTAAATGATGTGTCATTTTCTTTTCAAGTCTGTATTAATTGGTGGGAGTGTCAAAAGTTGACAGATCCAGGCTTGTAGGCTATTTTTAAAAGGATAAATGTGTTCATTGTTTGAGAAAGAATGTGCCCTTGTTCACTGCATAAGCATGCACAGACAGACAGGCAGACAAACATACAGACAGACAGAGAGTTAACGGAAATTAACTCAACACAGTCGAGTAACAACAACACAACGCGATTGAAAACATTTCTTGAATCAAATGTCCTGTTCAGTTATGCTGAAATGTACGTAAGGTAACACTGACCTGAATAAAAGGCATTGGAAGTCACATCAATTACTAATGACTAAATGCACCCTAAACAAGACAATGGGGAAGTTAACACTACTGGTTAAAATCTGAACACTTAGATGTTCTCCTGGTTGGAAACTGACTGGAAAAAGCGGACTATCATGTTTAATCTTGCATTCTTAACGACTGTGTGTAAGATGAGAACACTTATACAGACCTTTACCTCCAGACCTAGAACCCTATTCCTTTACCTCCAGACCTTTACCTACAGACCTAGAACCCTATTCCTTTACCTACAGACCTTTACCTCCAGACCTAGAACCCTATTCTTTTACCTTCAGACCTTTTCCTCCAGACCTAGAACCCTATTCCTTTACCTCCAGACCTTTACCTCCAGACCTAGAACCCTATTCCTTTACCTCCAGACCTTTACCTCCAGACCTAGAACCCTATTCCTTTACCTCCAGACCTTTACCTCCAGACCTTTACCTCCAGACCTAGAACCCTATTCCTTTACCTCCAGACCTTTACCTCCAGACCTAGAACCCTATTCCTTTACCTCCAGACCTTAACCTCCAGACCTAGAACCCTATTCCTTTACCTCCAGACCTTTACCTCCAGACCTTTACCTCCAGACCTAGAACCCTATTCCTTTACCTCCAGACCTTTACCTCCAGACCTTTACCTCCAGACCTAGAACCCTATTCCTTTACCTCCAGACCTTTACCTCCAGACCTTTACCTCCAGACCTAGAACCCTATTCCTTTACCTCCAGACCTTTACCTCCAGACCTAGAAGTCTATTCCTTTACCTCCAGACCTAGAAGTCTATTCCTTTACCTTTACCAGCCATTCTTTTCATTGAAATGTATTTATACAAGGTATTCCCATTGAGACCAAGTCCTGTTTTACAAGGGAGCCCTGCACACAGATACAAATTCACAATATTTACAATTCCAATGCAATAAAAACAAAATATTTACAAGCAATTTAAGATAAGTAACTTACAAAACACAATCATGAAAACAAACAAATTCCTCAGTAAAAAAGTAATCAACCAATCGTCTGAACTGCCCTAGCGACACCAAAACATCTAACTTTAGAGAGTTGTGGAAATCATTCCACAAGCAATTTCCAAAAAAACTAAATGCAGATCTATCTAACTCAGAGGAGACAGATCCGTCTAACTCAGCGGAGAGGGAAAGGGATCTCTTGAGTTAGCCATCCCTGTGATCTGGTCTGATGACTTGTATGTCTGTAATTTAACAATGAAGTAAGGTATGGAGGAAGATTGCACAAAAGGGCTTTATAAACAAAAAGAGAGCAGTGCATTGATCTATGGGATTTAAGAGAGGGCAACACTACGTTTTGTGTACTGTACCTATTGCCGTAATAAAGCATAGTGCACTAAGATAAACTGTGTCCAGTTTCTTCAGTAGAGTAGCAGCTGCATTCATATAGACAATATCACCATAGTCTAAAGCCCGAATGAATGTCAACTGAAACAAAAGGCATGACCTATTCCTCTAAAGGAAGCCCATTTGAATTCTTAACTTCTTAACTAACTCATCAATATTCTTTTTGGAAGATAGCTTTCCGTCAATCCAGATACCCAGATATTTATAAGTGCGGACACGATCAATGTGGGCACCATCCAGTGTATATATTCTGCATAAATCATCAGATACATTTCTAAAGAATGATCTCGGCCCAAATTGAACCAAACAGAACTGGATTCAAATACTATTTGCTCTGGTCTACCTGGACTGGAAAGACAGATGTGAGGGGTTTGCACTTCTGGTGACTACTCTATTGGTTCCATGGTGTTAGGCAAGCTCAATCAAGCCCAGATAAAGTATTTGAAATGATTTCAAATAGTGTTTGAAGCCAGGTCTGGAACCAAAGCACTGGGCAATATTTCCGTATTTCCCTGCAAGAACGCAAATGAACTACATTTATTTCCATTCAATGCGCTGCGTGCCATTAATCATGAGATTATATGTGATTTAGTGGAGCCAACTCAAACAGGGATCTAGAGATAGTTAGTTAGATTTACTGCAGGGTATTATATAGACAATGGTCTGCATTGCAAATATGCCCTATTCCCTTTATAGTGCACTACCTATGATCAGGGCCCAGAGGTGCAGTCTCCAAATTTATCTGTGTGGAAAAATGTAGACCAGAGAACAAATTGGTTCATGACTTGCCTACTTAAACAAAGGATAAAAAAAAGAAAAAAGAAAAAAGAATTGACAGGAGAATGGAGTGTTGTGTGTGTGTCTGCGTCGTGTGCCTGTGCATATGCCCCATGTGTGCAGGGCTCTCTACACTAACACTTGTCTGGGACAAGTCAAATAAAATATGCAGAAAGTAGATTTAAGTTGTCCGAATGGACATCACACACAAATCACAATATCAAACAATTACTCCCAATATCAAATAATTACTCCGATCAGAATTGGTTCAGTGTCATTCGAGGGCGATGTGTTGCGCATTGTTCTCCTGACCTCTACAGAGGGCATCACGAGATGTGCTTTTGAGATCCCAGAGACACTTGTAGCCGCGTGTTCACATTTGTTGATATTACTTGTTATTATTAAGTGAGTTAGTTGCCAAGTTCTAGCAAATGTTTGGTCAGTTAACAGTGTTTGTATGGTCATGAAAAGTCCTGCTGTGTGCATGGTGTACCAGTGTGAGGGGTCCTTTGCCTTACGAGAGATAGAGACATTGAAGCCGCAGGTAGCCTGTAAAACAGACTAACTACGGTAGCCTGTAAAACAGACGAACTACTGTAGATTCAAAACATATCGTGTAGTCAGTCTAGTTATCTCGGGTAGTTAATTGCAATTGCATGTATTAATGTCATTGCATGTATTAATGTCATGCCTATCCACCGGAACTTGTGAATAACTGCAAATGGCCGACAGTTATGATATGGGGGCAAGGTTAGTGTTAGGACATAGACAGACACACTCCATCCCCCAGGGGGCAGCAGCAACCTTGTCCAGCTGCTGTGTCTGGTTGATTAGCACATCAGGTGCTGCCAAATAAGGTGATAGTGAGTCAGTGTCTTAGTTTACAAACAGTAATAATCCGATTGGATGACCAAGAGTTTAAGACGGAGCTGGCCCTGAACTCGGTAAGTTGCTGTCCCCTTGGCACAGGTACATTCAATACTTAGGCGCACACGCTGGTTTCTCACATAAATGCGCACGTTCATTCAGATTACAGACCATGTTGCTAGGACTAGGACCTCTAGACAAAGTGAGTGGAACAATATCCGAAAGCTAGTTATTGGTTTCGTAACACCGACACTGTGTTGATGAACTGGTGCATTAACAAACCAATGAGTCATACTCCGGTTGTAAAATCATCTCTCAAGCACTCAACATTGGGAGTTGAGAAATAAATCTGACACCTTTGGAAAGCTGGAAATCCCCTAAATACAATATTGGCCATGTAATTCGTAAAAAATCTTAAAATAGCTCCCATGCTGTCAATAGATCTCCCATGAAACCTGAAAGTAGAGACCTGGAATTTTGGTCAAAAGTCATGGAGAAGTCATGAAATTCCATCTGTCAAAATGTGTACGCAGAGCAAACCAAGTATTTTTTTAAATTGAGTCAGGTAAAGAGCTTTATGTCTTAAAGGGGTAGTGTTTTATTTTGAGGCTTTAATGGGAAGAAGCCAATATGCAGAGAGTAGCCTACATTGTCTACCGTTCTCTGTATGGTAATAATAATATTTTTTACTTTTTATTTAACTAGGCAAGTCAGTTAAGAATACATTCTTATTTACAATGACGGCCTAGGAACAGTGGGCTAACTGCCTTGTTCAGAGGCAGAACAACAGATTTTTACCTTGTCAGCTCAGGGGTTCGATATAGCAACCTTTCGGTTACTGGCCCAATGCCCTAACCTGCCGCCCCATATATAATAATATATATATATTTTGTTGTAAAGTGGTTCTTTGCATCATACACACAATTTTCAGTCACCTTTTTGGCCCTGGTGTTACAGACCTTTTCTTTTGGTGGGTCAGAGGACTTGAGCTTTTGGACAAGTAAACATAAAAAAATAAAAAGTGAACGTCAACCACTGCTGTTTGTTTTTTTGTGTGTTCATGCATAGCGTGCATCTGAATGTGTGTGTTCATGCATAGCGTGCATCTGAATGTGTGTGTTCATGCATAGCGTGCATCTGAATGTGTGTGTTCATGCATAGCGTGCATCTGAATGTGTGTGTTCATGCATAGCGTGCATCTGAATGTGTGTGTTCATGCATAGCGTGCACCTGAATGTGTGTGTTCATGCATAGCGTGCATCTAAATGTGTGTGTTCATGCATAGCGTGCATCTGAATGTGTGTGTTCATGCATAGCGTGCACCTAAATGTGTGTGTTCATCCCAGTGGTAGAAAAAGTACCCAATTGTCATACTTGAGTAAAAGTATAGATACCTTAATAGAAAGTGAAAGTCGCCCAGTAAAATACTACTTGAGTAAAAGTCTAAGTATTTTGTTTAAATATACTTAAGTATCAAAAGTAAAAGTTTAAATAATTTCAAATTCCTTATATTAAGCAAGCAGAAGGCACCATTTTCTTGTTTTTAAAATGTATTGATAGCCAGGGGCACACTCCAACACTAAGACATTATTTACAAACAATGCATTTGTGTTTAGTGAGTCCACCAGACCATAGGCAGTAGGGATAACCACATGTTCTCTTGATAAGTGTGTGAATTTCACATTTTTCCTGTCCTGCCAATGATTTAAAATGTAACTAGTACTTTGGGTTGTCAGAGAAAATGTATGGTGTAAAAAGTACAATATTTTCTTTAGGAATGTAGTGAAGTAAAAGTAAAAGTTGTCAAACATGTAAATAGTTAAGTAAAGTACAGATACCCCAAAAAACTACTTAAGTAGTACTTTAAAGTATTTTTACTTAAGTACTTTACACCACTGGCACCTGAATATGTGTAGGGATGCATGCACAGGCAGTGCGATCATGTGTGTACGTTTGTGTACAGTACGTGTGTGTGTGTGTACATGTGTTCAAGCTATTGTACTGTACCTCAGACAAGGTACGTTCACTACCTCTCTACTCAGACATTCCTCTGCTCATGTCTCTCAACAGCCTCTTATTTCCATTGTCTCCTCTTATGAACTGGCCAGGGCCCGGTTTGTCTCCTCTTATGAACTGGCCAGGACCCGGTTTCCCAAAAGCATCTTAAGGCTATGCTCATCATTAGAACCATTGTTCTTAAGGCTAAGTTCTAACGATGAACTTAGCCTTACGATGGTTTGGGAAACCGGGCCCAGATTGTTTTAGCTTGTGTGGTGTGTTTTCCTTAGACCTTTATCAGAAGTACTGTCCCTTAGATCCAGAAAGTGCCTCGACTTCAGTAGTATTGAAGGTGCTCTGTGAGTATGTTGTGTAACGATTCTGAAAGTTGTGAGTTAGAGCTTGGGAGAAGAGTGAAAGGGATTGTTTTAGACTGTCTGTCCTGCTCTGTCTGTTTGTGTGTGACAACTCAAATCAAATCCAGTGTGAATGCTGTGTGTATGTGTGTGTCCTGTGTGTGTAAGTCAAGTGTGTGTCCTATGCTTGTGCGTGTGTCCTATGCTTGTGTGTGTGTGTGTGCATGTCCTGTTTAGATGCATTATAATGATTATAGTCATTACCTGACACAGTGTGTTTACAGAGACTGGGCAGTGGTGGAGGAAGCCCAAGGCATCTCCTCCGTGTTTAACTACAGTGACGTTACTCAGCTCAGACAGGATTAAGAAGATGCACACTAAAGAAACTGTGTGTGTGTTCTGTCTGTGTGTGTGTGTGCGTTTGTGTATGTGTGTGTCAGTCAGATTTAACAAGTATTGTGCAGACAGACAGTGAGCGTGACATTCCTGAGCAACAGTAATTAGCCGTGGTCAAACAATTACCTTATTACCTTTATGACCTCAACTAAAGCATCTTATAACCTTTATGACCTCAACTAAAGCATGTTATTATTTGTAGGACCTCAACTAAAGCATGGTATTACCTTAATGACCTCAACTAAAGCATGTTATTACCTTTATGACCTCAACTAAAGCATGTTATTACCTTTATGACCTCAACTAAAGCATGTTATTACCTTCATGACTACAACTAAAGCATGTTATTACCTTTATGACCTCAACTAAAGCATGTTATTACCTTTATGACCTCAACTAAAGCATGTTATTACCTTAATGACCTCAACTAAAGCATGTTATTACCTTTATGACCTCAACTAAAGCATGTTATTATCTTTATGACTACAACTAAATCATGTTATTACCTTTATGACCTCAACTAAAGCATGTTATTACCTTTATGACCTCAACTAAAGCATATTACCTTAATGACCTCCACTAAAGCATATTACCTTAATGACCTCAACTAACGCATGTTATTAACTTTATGACATCAACTAAAGCATGTTATTACCTTTATGACCTCAACTAAAGCATGTTATTACCTTTATGACTACAACTAAATCATGTTATTACCTTTATGACCTCAACTAAAGCATGTTATTATCTTTATAACCTCAACTAAAGCATGTTACTACCTTTATGACCTCAACTAAAGCATGTTTTTACCTTTATGACCTCAACTAAAGCATGGTATTACCTGTATGACTACAACTAAAGCATGTTATTACCTTCATGACTACAACTAAAGCATGTTATTACCTTTATGACTACAACTAAATCATGCTGTTACCATTATAACTACAAATCAATCAATTGTTATTACCTTTTTGACTTCAAATAATTTGTTTTATTACCTGCATGACTACAACTAAAGCATGTTATTACCTTCATGACTACAACTAAAGCATGTTATTACCTTCATGACTACAACTAAATCATGTTATTACCTTCATGACTACAACTAAATCATGTTATTACCTTCATGACCTCAACTAAAGCATGTTATTACCTTCATGACTACAACTAAAGCATGTTATTACCTTCATGACTACAACTAAAGCATGTTATTACCTTCATGACTACAACTAAATAATTTTTTAAAACCTTTTTTACTTCAACTAAATCATGTTATTACCTTTTTGACTACAACTCAAGTGTGTTACTACCTTTATGACTACAACTAAAGCATGTTATTACCTTTATGACTACAGCAAAAGCGTTATTACCTTCATGACTACAACTAAAGCATGTTATTACCTTCATGACTACAACTAAATCATGTTATTACCTTCATGACTACAACTAAATCATGTTATTACCTTCATGACCTCAACTAAAGCATGTTATTACCTTCATGACTACAACTAAAGCATGTTATTACCTTTATGACTACAACTAAAGCATGTTATTACCTTTATGACTACAACTAAAGCATGTTATTACCTTCATGACTACAACTAAAGCATGTTATTACCTTCATGACTACAACTAAAGCATGTTATTATCTTCATGACTACAACTAAAGCATGTTATTACCTTCATGACTACAACTAAATAATTTTTTAAAACCTTTTTTACTTCAACTAAATCCTGTTATTACCTTTTTGACTACAACTCAAGTGTGTTACTACCTTTATGACTACAACTAAAGCATGTTATTACCTTTATGACTACAACTAAATCATGTTATTACCTTCATGACTACAACTAAAGCATGTTATTACCTTTATGACTACAACTAAAGCATGTTATTACCTTTATGACTACAACTAAAGCATGTTATTACCTTCATGACTACAACTAAAGCATGTTATTACCTTCATGACTACAACTAAATCATGTTATTACCTTCATGACTACAACTAAATCATGTTATTACCTTCATGACTACAACTAAAGCATGTTATTACCTTCATGACTACAACTAAAGCGTGTTATTACCTTCATGACTACAACTAAAGCATGTTATTACCTTCATGACTACAACTAAATCATGTTATTACCTTTATGTCCACAACTAAAGCATGTTATTACCTTCATGACTACAACTAAAGCATGTTATTACCTTTATGACTACAACTTAAGCATGTTATTACCTTCATGACTACAACTAAATCATGTTATTACCTTTATGTCCACAACTAAAGCATGTTATTACCTTCATGACTACAACTAAATCATGTTATTACCTTCATGACTACAACTAAATCATGTTATTACCTTCATGACTACAACTAAAGCATGTTATTACCTTTATGACTACAGCAAAAGCGTTATTACCTTCATGACTACAACTAAATCATGTTATTACCTTCATGACTACAACTAAATCATGTTATTACCTTCATGACCTCAACTAAAGCATGTTATTACCTTCATGACTACAACTAAAGCATGTTATTACCTTTATGACTACAACTAAAGCATGTTATTACCTTTATGACTACAACTAAAGCATGTTATTACCTTCATGACTACAACTAAAGCATGTTATTACCTTCATGACTACAACTAAAGCATGTTATTACCTTCATGACTACAACTAAAGCATGTTATTACCTTCATGACTACAACTAAATAATTTTTTAAAACCTTTTTTACTTCAACTAAATCCTGTTATTACCTTTTTGACTACAACTCAAGTGTGTTACTACCTTTATGACTACAACTAAAGCATGTTATTACCTTTATGACTACAACTAAATCATGTTATTACCTTCATGACTACAACTAAAGCATGTTATTACCTTTATGACTACAACTAAAGCATGTTATTACCTTTATGACTACAACTAAAGCATGTTATTACCTTCATGACTACAACTAAAGCATGTTATTACCTTCATGACTACAACTAAATCATGTTATTACCTTCATGACTACAACTAAATCATGTTATTACCTTCATGACTACAACTAAAGCATGTTATTACCTTCATGACTACAACTAAAGCGTGTTATTACCTTCATGACTACAACTAAAGCATGTTATTACCTTCATGACTACAACTAAATCATGTTATTACCTTTATGTCCACAACTAAAGCATGTTATTACCTTCATGACTACAACTAAAGCATGTTATTACCTTTATGACTACAACTTAAGCATGTTATTACCTTCATGACTACAACTAAAGCATGTTATTACGTTCATGACTACAACTAAATCATGTTATTACCTTTATGACTACAACTAAAGCATGTTATTACCTTCATGACTACAACTAAATCATGTTATTACCTTTATGTCCACAACTAAAGCATGTTATTACCTTCATGACTACAACTAAATCATGTTATTACCTTCATGACTACAACTAAATCATGTTATTACCTTCATGACTACAACTAAAGCATGTTATTACCTTCATGACTACAACTAAATCATGTTATTACCTTTATGTCCACAACTAAAGCATGTTATTACCTTCATGACTACAACTAAAGCATGTTATTACCTTCATGACTACAACTAAATCATGTTATTACCTTTATGTCCACAACTAAAGCATGTAATTACCTTCATGACTACAACTAAAGCATGTTATTACCACCTTTATGACTACAACTAAAGCATGTTATTACCTTCATGACTACAACTAAATCATGTTATTACCTTCATGACTACAACTAAAGCATGTTATTACCTTCATGACTACAACTAAAGCATGTTATTACCTTTATGACTACAACTAAAGCATGTTATTACCTTTATGGCTACAACTAAAGCATGTTATTACCTTTATGACTACAACTAAAGCATGTTATTACCTTCATGACTACAACTAAATAATTTTTTAAAACATTTTTTACTTAAACTAAATCATGTTATTACCTTTTTGACTACAACTAAAGTGTGTTACTACCTTTATGACTACAGCAAAAGCGTGTTATTAACTTTATGACTACAACTAAAGCATGTTATTATTTTCATGACTACAACTAAATCATGTTATTACCTTCATGACTACAACTAAAGCATGTTATTACCTTCATGACTACAACTAAATCATGTTATTACCTTCATGACTACAACTAAAGCATGTTATTACCTTTATGACTACAACTAAAGCATGTTATTACCTTCATGACTACAACTAAAGCATGTTATTACCTTTATGACTACAACTAAAGCATGTGGTCCTAACTCATAGTGTACAACACTGTATCCCTGTTATTAGGGGCTGCAACAGTGTGTGTGCATCATTACTCCACTATAGGCCTGTCATCAAACTGTGGTCTATTGGTGTTCCTGCAGAGAGATTAGTTGACAGACAGACGGGCGGGTAGATGGATGGATGGACAGGCAGGAAGACGGACAGATGGAGTGACAGACTGAACAACGGATAGATGAACAGACAGATGGATGGACTGATGGAAGGACAGATGGACACAAACAGAAAGAGACAGAGTGCTCAGTCCTCGGGCCTCATGGAAACTGGTGAGTTATCACTCTTCGTATTTACTCAGCTGTGAGAGGTAGCCATCGTTGTGGGAAGTAGCCATGGCAACTGACCAACAGTGTGCTGGTGTTTGCTTGTTCAGGGTTGCTAACACTAACCCTATATCTGCGGACATTTCCTCTGACCCACCAAGTTACTAACACTGCCCCTGACCCTACAACCAGAGACACTGACCCATTAAGGACTGTCACCAGTGAGTCTTGACCATAGACATCCTGGCACCATGACATCATTGACCCTCCAGTATAGGGAAGCATTGATCTGATCCTGTTCAGGTGTTTTAACCCTAGCTTGGCTGTTGGGCTGCTAGCCATGAAGAACTCCCTCCTGCTATTTTATTAAATTTCATTTGTTAATTAACAGATAAATCAGTAGCACAGTGTTTTAAATGACTAAATGACTACATTTCTTATTTTCACTACTTAATTCTTTCTCCATCACTCTTTTGGCTTTTGAAACTATTATAGTTTACTAATATTGTTAAAACCCCCAAACCTTTCCCTCTCTTGTTCTTTCTTTCCCTCTTTTTCTTGTCCTAGCTCTTTCTCTCATTCTAACTCAGGCTTTTCTGAGCGGTGACCAAGGACTAAGTCACTTGAGCCCTTTGCTTTCTGATGCCAAATAAATCGGGCAGAGTGAGAGTGAGAGTGAGAGTGAGAGTGAGAGTGAGTGAGAGAGAGAGAGAGAGCGAGATAACTTTGTCTCGTTTTAAACCATAGGAGAATGATCACATTGAAACCCCCACTAAGATCTACATATGAATCATGCCTCACATTACAGTCACACACACACACACACAAAAGAAAACGCACACATAGTTTTGTGCTCACCTGTAGTATTTGTGTCCAGAAGATGGCAGTCCTGTGCAGTGTAAAGTACTGCTGTTTGTAGACTGGCACCAGACACTGTGTGTGAGTCACAAACCTAATACTACTGCTGTTCTTCTCTCTCTGTCTGTCTGTCTCTCACTCTCTGTCTGTCTCTCTCTCTCTGTCTGTCTGTCTGTCTGTCTCTCTCTCTCTCTCTCTCTCTCTCTCTCTCTCTGTCTGTCTGTCTGTCTGTCTGTCTCTCTCTCTCTCTCTCTCGCTCTCTCTCTCAATTCAATTCAATTCTGTCTCTCTGTCTGTCTGTCTCTCTCGTTCTCTGTCTGTCTCTCTCGCTCTTCATTTTAAATTTCAATTTAAGGGGCTTTATTGGCATGGGAAACATATGTTTACATTGCAAAAGCAAGTGAAGTAGATAATATACAAAAGTGAAATAAACATAAATATGGTTTGTATTTACAATGGTGTTTGCTCTTCACTGGTTTCCCATTTTCTTGTGGAAACAGGTCACACATCTTGCTGCTGTGATGGCACACTGTGGTATTTCACCCAATTTACATGGGAGTTTATCAAAATTGGATTTGTTTTGAATTCTTTGTGGGTCTGTGTAATCTGAGGGAAATATGTGTCTCTAATATGGTCATACATTTGGCAGGAGGTTAGGAAGTGCTGCTCAGTTTCCACCTCGTTCTGTGGGCAGTGTGCACATAGCCTGTCTTCTCTTGAGAGCCAGGTCTGCCTACCGCGGCTTTTCTCAATAGCAAGACTATGCTCACTGAGTCTATATATAGTCAAAGCTTTCTTTACGTTTAGTCAGTCACAGTGGTCAGGTATTCTACCACTGTGTACTCTCCGTTTAGGGCTAAATAGCATTCTAGTATGCTGCGTTTTTTCCAATGTGTCTTTTTGAATTTCATGATTTGGTAGGGTCTAATTGTGCTGCTGTCCTGGGGCTCTGTGGGGTCTGTTTGTGTTTGTGAACAGAGCCCCAGGAACAACTTGCTTAGGGGACTCTTCTCCAGGTTCATCTCTCTGTAGGTGATGGCTTTGTTATGGAAGGTTTGGGAATCGCTTCCTTTTAGGTGGTTGTAGAATTTAACGTCTCTTTTCTGGATTTTAATAATTAGCGTGTATAAGCCTAATTCTGCTCTGTGTTCATTATCTGGTGTTTTACGTTGTACAGAATTATGCATCTGGTGTTTTACGTTTGCAGAATTATGCATGCAGAGTCTCAATTTGGTGTTTGTCCTATTTTATGAATTCTTGGTTGGTGTGCGGACCCCAAACCTCACAACCATAAAGGCAATAACTGATTAAAATATTTTTTAGCTAGATCCAAATTGGTATATCACATCTTATGTTCCTTTTGATGGCATAGAAGGCCCTTCTTGCCTTTCACAGCTTTGTGGAAGTTACCTGTGGCGCTGATGTTTAGGCTGGGGTATGTGTGCTCTAGGGCAACGGTGTCTAGATGGAATTTCAATTTTTGGTCCTGGCAACTTTTTTGGAACACCATTATTTTTGTCTTACTGAGATTTAATCTATGCAGAAGATCTAGGTGCTGCTGGAGGCCCTCGTAGGTTGGGAACAGAAGCACCAGATTCTCTCTCTCTCTCTCTCTCTCTCTCTCTCTCTCTCTCTCTCTCTCTCTCTCTCTCTCTCTCTCTCTCTCTCTCTCTCTCTCTCTCTCTCTCTCTCTCGCTCTCGCTCTTGCTCGCAATTCAATTCAGTAGACTTGTTTGACTTGGCAAGTTCAATTACTTACATTATCAAAGTACACATACAACTACAATGGTGGCAGCATTAATACTAAACTCAGCAAAAAAATAAACGTCCCTTTTTCAAGACCCTGTCTTTCAAAGATAATTCGTAAAAATCCAAATAACTTCACAGATATTCATTGTAAAGGGTTTAAACACTGTTTTCCATGCTTGTTCAATGAACCATAAACAATTAATGAACATGCACCCGTGGAACGGCGCTACAGCGCTACAGGGAGACAGGACAAACAGCTGATCGTACTCGCAGTGGCAGACCACGTGTAACAACACCTGCACAGGATCGGTACATCCAAACATCACACCTGCGGGACAGGTACAGGATGGCAACAGCAACTGCCCGAGTTACAACAGGAACGCACATCAGTGCTCAGACTGTCCGCAATAGGTTGAGAGAGGCTGGACTGAGGGCTTGTAGGCCTGTTGTAAGGCAGATCCTCACCAGACATCACCGGCAACAACGTCGGCTATGGCCACAAACCCACCGTCGCTGGACTAGACAGGACTGGCAAAAAGTGCTTTTCACTGACGAGTCGCAGTTTTGTCTCACCAGGGGTAATGGTCAGATTCGTGTTTATTGTCGAAGGAATGAGTGTTATATACCGAGGCCTGTACTCTGGAGCGGGATCGATTTGGAGGTGCAGGGTCCGTCATGGTCTGGGGCGGTGTGTCACAGCATCATCGGACTGAGCTTGTTGTCATTGCAGGCAATCTCAATGCTGTGAGTTACAGGGAAGACATCCTCCTCTCTCATGTGGTACCCTTCCTGCAGGCTCATCCTGACATGACCCTCCAGCATGACAATGCCACCAGCCATACTGCTCGTTCTGTGCGTGTCTGTGCGTGATTTCCTGCAAGACAGGAATGTCCGTGTTCTGCCATGTCCAGCGAAGGGCCTGGATCTCAATCTCATTGAGCACGTCTGGGACTGTTGGATCGGAGGGTGAGGGCTATGGCCATTCCCCCCAGAAATGTCCGGGAACTTGCAGGTGCCTTGGTGGAAGAGTGGGGTAACATCTCACATCAAGAACTGGCAAATCTGGTGCAGTCCATGAGGAGGAGATGCACTGCAGTACTTAATGCAGCTGGTGGCCACACCAAATACTGACTGTTACTTTTGACCCCCTTTGTTCAGGGACACATTATTCCATTTCTGTTAGTCCCATGTCTGTGGAACTTGTTCAGTTTATGTCTCAGCTGTTGAATCTTGTTATGTTCATACAAATATTCACACATGTTAAGTTTGCTTAAAATAAACGCAGTTGACAGTGAGAGGACGTTTCTTTTTTTGCTTAGCTTAGTAGTAGTGGAAACGTGATTACCATTAGCTGGAACTACAACAACAATATTAATGAGAATAATAATATATTAAAGCAATAGCAGTAGACCAGTATCATCATGACTTAGAAGACACATGACAAGTTGGAAGTTTACATACACTTAGGTTGGAGTCATTAAAACTAGTTTTTCAACCACTCCAAAATTTCTTGTTAACAAACTATAGTTTTGGCAAGTAGGTTAGGACATCTGCTTTGTGTATGACACAAGTAATTTTTCCAGCAATTGTTTACAGACAGATTATTTCACTTATAATTCACTGTATCACAATTCCAGTGAGTCAAAAGTTTGAATACACTAAGTTACTGTGCCTTTAAACAGCTTGGAAAATTCCAGAAAATGATATCATGACTTTAGAAACTTCTGATAGGCTAATTGACATCATTTGAGTCAATTGGCGGTATACCTGTGGATGTATTTCAAGGAATACCTTCAAACTCAGTGCCTCTTTGCTTGACATCATGGGAAAATCAAAAGAAATCAACCAAGACCTCCACAAGTCTTGTTCATCCTTGGGAGCCATTTCCAAACGCCTGAAGGTACCACGTATGTCTGTACAAACAATAGTATGCAAGTATAAGCACCATGGGACCATGCAGCCGTCATACCGCTCAGGAAGGAGATGCGTTCTGTCTCCTAAAGATGAACATACTTTTGTGAGAAAAGTGAAAATCAATCCCAGAACAACAGCAACGGACCTTGTGAAGATGCTTTAGGAAACAGGTACAAAAGTATCTATATCCACAGTAAAACGAGTCCTATATCGACATAACCTGAAAGGCCGCTCAGCAAGGAAGAAGCCACTGCTCCAAAATCGCCATAAAAAAGCCAGACTACGGTTTGCAACTGCACATGGGCACAAAGATCGTACTTTTTGGAGAAATGTCCTCTGGTCTGAGGAAACAAAAATAGAACTGTTTGGCCATAATGACCATTGTTATGTTTGGAGGAAAAGGGGGAGGCTTGCAAGCCGAAGAACACCATCCCATCCGTGAAGCACGGGGGTGGGAGCATCATGTTGTGGGGGTGCTTTGCTGCATGAGGGACTGGTGCACTTCACAAAATGGATGGCATCATGAGGGAGGAAAATGATGTGGATATATTGAAGCAACATCTCAAGACATCAGTCAGGAAGTTAAAGCTTGGTCGCAAGTGGGTCTTCCAAATAGACAATGACCCCAAGCATACTCCTAAAGTTGTGGCAAAATGGCTTAAGGACAACAAAGTTAAGGTATTGGAGTGGCCATCACAAAGCCCTGACCTCAATCCCATAGAAAATGTGTGGGCAGAACTGAAAAAGTGATGAAAGAAATAAAAGCTGAAATAAATCATTATCTCTACTATTATTCTGACATTTCACATTCTTAAAATAAAGTGGTGATCCTAACTGACCTAAGACAGAGAATTCTTACTAGGATTAAATGTCAGAAAAATTTAACTGAGTTTAAATGTATTTGGCTAAGGGGTATGTAAACTTCAGACTTCAACTGTCAATGGGAAATATTATTGACATTACATTGCACTTTTCACTGGCTGTGGCAGGAGGACACATACTGTGGCAGGAGGACACATATTTGCCTGCCAAAACGGCACATTTCTTTTTATAGTTTCAAATTCTTTGTACTGAATGACAACTTTGGGAAAGAAAGATTCCCTTTGGTCTGAGTTTGGTGCAGTGTAATAATAAATGCAGCTCTGTCTCTACCTCTCCCCTGGAGCAGAGTGAGCACAGCCTGTCCTCTCTGGGCAGCCAGGTTTGTCTGTGTGAACCGGTCTCTATGGCCAGACTGTCCTCTCTGGGCATCCAGGTTTGTCTGTGATGACCGGTCTCTATGGCCAGACTGTGCTCAGTGTACCTAGTCAGTGTTTTCCTCAGTTTTCTATCAGTCACAGTGGTCAGATAGTCTGCCACTATTTACTGTCTATTTAGAGCCAAATAGCATTGAAGTTTACTTCGATTTTTTTATTGTGTCTTTCCAATAGATTACATATTTTTATTTTTGCTTTGGATAATTTAGTCAGATTTTCTGAGTGCTTTCCTTAGGCTCTATGGGGTTGGTTTGGGTTAGTGAACTGAGCCTCAGAATCAGCTGGTTGAGGGAACTCTTCTCTTGTTTCACCCCATACTTCTCTGCCATATAGAGCAACTGGTTGTAGAAGTGATAGGAACATTTTGAGATTCTAATTGGAATTTTGATTTTAATGTTCTTTTTAATGGCATAGAATTCCCTTCTTGCTTTGTCTCTCAGCTCGTTCACCGCCATGTGAAAGCTACCTGTGTTGCTGATATTTAGTCCTAGATATGTGTAGTTTTTGTGTGTTCTAATAGAACTTTGTCCACATAGTAGAATTTATGTACAGTACATCTTTCCAGACCTCTTTTGGAATATCATTCTGTTTGTTTGGTTTTTGGTTAACTGTCAGAGCCCAGGTCTGACAGAACCTGTGATTAACGGTCAGAGCCCAGGTCTGACAGAACCTGTGATTAACGGTCAGAGCCCAGGTCTGACAGAACCTGTGGTTAACGGTCAGAGCCCAGGTCTGACAGAACCTGTGGTTAACGGTCAGAGCCCAGGTCTGACAGAACCTGTGATTAACGGTCAGAGCCCAGGTCCGACAGAACCTGTGATTAACGGTCAGAGCCCAGGTCCGACAGAACCTGTGATTAACGGTCAGAGCCCAGGTCTGACAGAACCTGTGCAGATGATCTCAGTGTTGCTGTAGCCCATCCTTAGGACCTTGTGTTCATCAACGACATGAAGTCGTCTGCAATTTCTGATACTGCTGAGAATTTTACCCAAGTTTCTGTTAATTCAAATTCCTCTGGAATTATTTGGGTCAAATCTGTCTCCATTTTTATAGATTGGTTTGATCAATCCTTGGTTCCAAATATCGGGGAAAATACCTGCAGTGTGGATACTGTTGAAGAGTTTGAGTATAGCCAATTAGAGTTTGTGGTCTGTATATTTGATTATTTAATTTAAAATACCATCAGCACCACAGGCCTTTTTGGGTTGTGGAGTGCATAATATTTTCAATAATTCTTCTTCTGTACTTGGGGTATCCACAGGATTCTGATAGTCTTTGACCACTGAATTCAAGGATTTGTAATTTGTCTAGTTTATCTTGTTGTTCTGGACTCTTTGTTATATTGCTGGAGAGGTATGCAAAGTGATTTCTCCACATATCACCATTTTGGACAGCCAGTTCATCATAATGTGGTTTGTTTCATTTATTCAAATTCTCCCAGAAGGGGTTTGATTCTATGGATTTCTCAATTCCATCCAGCTCTCTCTCTCTCTCTCTCTCTCTCTCTCTCTCTCTCTCTCTCTCTCTCTCTCTCTCTCTCTCTCTCTCTCCACCCCTGCTCTACCTCAATCAACACAGATCATGCACATTCCATAGATTCTTTCATGGAGTAAACCCATTTAGCAAGGGTGATCTGGTCTGTGTCAAGTGTACTGTGTGATTGATGCTTGTTGCAGAAGATAACAATGGTTTACATGTTTCAGATATCAGTAGCAGTAGCTGCCAGGAAAGCTGGAGGATGGTGTTGAGTACAACGCATCTTCAAACGAGCTGCTCTGTATGGTCTGAGATATAACACTGTTTCATCTGAGTGTATGTGAAACATGTCCTATTTGTATAAAGTGGACAGAACACACACCCTTACTGAATTGGTTTGCCCCATAGAGGAATCTAAAGAACGTGTGTGTCACCCTATCAAATCACATTTGATTGTTTTGCAGCTGTTATTGCGGGTGTAGTGAAATGCTTCTTTTTCTAGCTCCAACAGTGCAGTAAAACCTAACAATACAAAACAATACAAATCCCCAAAATAAAAAGAAAGGAATTAATAAATATATAAATATTATAACGAACAAATTCAGAGTCCATAATATAAATGTGTATGTATATGATGATGTATAGACAGTATATGACTAGAACAAGTGTACAGCAGTAGGATGAGCCTTGACTAGAATACAGTATATACATATGAAGTGAGTAAAACACTATGTAAACATTATTAAAGTAACCAGTGTTCAATGACTATGTACATAGGGCAGCAGTCTCTAAGGTGCAGAGTAGAGTACCGGGTGGTAGCCGGATAGTAACAGTGACTGACGTTCAGGCCAGGGTACTGGGCGGAGGACGGCTTGTGGTGACTGTTTAACAGTCTGATGGCCTGGAGATAGAAGCTGTTTCTCAGTCTCTCGGTCCCAGTTTGGTTGCACATGTACTTTCTCCCCCTTAGATGGTAGTGGGGTGAACCGGCCGTGGCTCTGGTGGCTGAGGTCCTTGATTATCTTCTTGGCCTTCCTGTGACACCTGGTGCTATAGATGTCCTGGAGGACAGGCAGTGTGAACCCAGTGATGCGTTGGGCTGACCACACTACACTCTGGAGAGCCCTGCGGTTGCGGACGTTGCAGTTGCCGTACCAGGCGGTGATACAGCCCGACAGGATGCTCTCAATGGTGCATCTGTAGAAGTTTGTGAGAGACTTAAGGGACAAGCCAAATGTATTTAGCCTCCTGAGGTTGAAGAGGCGCTGTTGTGCCTTCTTCACCACATTGTCTGTGTGGGTGGACTATTTCAGGTTGTCAGTGATGTGCACGTCGAGGAACTTGAAGCTTTTCACCTTCTCCACTGCAGTCCAGTCGATGTGAATAAGGGCGTGCTCCCTCTGCTGTTTCCTGAAGTCCTGAAGTTATTTTCCTGGAACCAGGGCCCTCACTTCCTCCCTGTAGGCTGTCTTGTCAGTGTTGGTAATCAGGCCTACCACTGTTGTTTTGTCTGCAAACTTGATGATTGAGTTGGAGGTGTGCATGGCCACGCAGTTATGGTTGAACAGGGAGTACAGGATGGGGCTGATCACAAACCCTTGTGGGGCCCCTGTGTTGAGGATAGTGGAGCGTAGTGGAGGTGTTGTTTCCTACCTTCACAACCTGGGGGGCGGCCCGTCAGGAAGTCCAGGACCCAGTTGCACAGGGCGGGGTTCAGACCCAGGGCCCCGAGCTTACTGATGAGCTTGGAGGGTACTATGGTGTTGAACGCTGAGCTGTAGTCAATGAACAGCATTTGTATATAGGTATTCCTCTTGTCCAGATGGGATAGGGCAGTATGCAGTGCGATTGGGATTTACATCTGAACGCAGATTGCAGTAGGTCGAGGGTGTCAGGTAAAGTGGGGGTAATATGATCCTTAACTAGCCTCTCATTAATCTAACATTGCATGTCTGTCGTATGGTGTTTTTGCATTTGTGTTTAGTTTAGTTAATTAGGATCCCCATTAGCTACTGCACATGCAGCAGCTATTCTTCTTACACCATCTTTGTTTGCATCTGTGTCTGTCAGCTCATGTGTGTCAGAGCGAAATCAACAGGCTAGCAGGACTTTGGTATTTTAGTAAATAGAGAGCGTGTGAAAGTGTTGCCTTGCTAATTCGAGGATCTGTTCAGGAGAAATTAGGAGGCTGATTGTTCCAGACAGTCTCTCTCTCTCTCTCTCTCTCTCTCTCTCTCTCTCTCTCTCTCTCTCTCTCTCTCTCTCTCTCTCTCTCTCTCTCTCTCTCTCTCTCTCTCCCCCCACCTTACACTCTCTATCTCTCTCTCTAGTGGTTAGAGAGTGTTGGGCCAGTAACCGAAAGGTTGCTGGATCAAATCCCTGAGCTGACTATGTAAAAATATGTTGTTCTGCCCCTGAGCAAGGCAGTTAACCCACTGTTCCCCGGGCGATGTGGATGTCTGATTCAGAGGGGTTGGGTTAAATGCGGAATACACATTTCAGTTGAAGGCATTCAGTTGTACATCTGACTAGGTATCCCCCTTTCCCCTTGCCCTTTTTCTCTCTCTCTCTCCCTGATCAGAGCGTGATACGTGCAGCTACAAGCCGTTACATGCTAACGTAATGGTGACAGTTTGCAGAGGCATTTCCTTGGTTGTCAGTTAAAAGGATGGGATTCCACTGGAAAGATTAGCACATACATTTGTGTGAGAGAAGGGGGAACAAGAGCAAGAGGGGGCAGAGAGAGAAAGAGAGCGAGAGAGGGACATCAGACAGAGAGACAGAGAGAAACAGAGAGATTGAAGCTAGGTAGAGACAGACTAAGAGAGCGAGAGAGAGAGAGAGATACATAGAGAGAGAGGGAGTCAATTGAGACAAAAAGAGAGCTATATAGAGAGAGAAAGGAGAGCGAGAGAGTGAGAGAGGTCACAGCTCCAGCCCCTACAGACCTAGGGGAATCCAGTGGAAGCGGTGGTGGAAAAAGTGCTCTGAGTGTTTCGAGGAAGGAAAGAGGTTAAGAACACACAGACAGCGCCGACCTCTGACCCCTGATTAGCCGTGCGTAACGTTGCGTAGTCACTAAGTGGCTCCCTGTGACATCATCATTCCACGGACTGACTGAGTGACTGAGTAACTGAGTGACTGAGCATGGGACTGAACAGAAGGAAAGGTTTCTTCTCACCGTGCAGGATTGAGTTCAGTAGGGAGAAAACTGGAAGGTACTACCTAAACCCAATATCAACACCAATATCTTTAGCTTTTTAATTAAAAACTTTATAAAACAATTTGCTATGACTCTGAACAGCAATATGTTTGTATGTTGTCAGGTTATTGTACATGAGTCTGTTTCATGCCTCTTGAACATGACCCTAATACAGATGATCAATGGGTTCTCAGCACTTCCCATAACATCCCCCTAATACAGATGGATCAATGGGTTCTCAGCACTTCCCATAACATCCCCCTAATACAGATGGATCAATGGGTTCTCAGCACTTCCCATAACATCCCCCTAATACAGATGGATCAATGGGTTCTCAGCACTTCCCATAACATCCCCCTAATACAGATGATCAATGGGTTCTCAGCACTTCCCATAACATCCCCCTAATACAGATGATCAATGGGTTCTCAGCACTTCCCATAAAATTGCATGTAAAAAATGTAATTTGCCAAGACCAACATGTATCCAATTCATGTTGTAGTGGCTATTCATGTTGTAGGTTTTAAGTATTTAACTCTAACATTCTTTCATGGACTAATCTAAGTTGTTACATAACAGCAGACTGCATTAGGCATACTGACCGGTGAATGGCTGTATATTGTGATAAGAACAGGCTGATGTAGGGCTGAGGGAAAGGTGAGCCAAATATCTGTGCCAGGGTACTTTAGGAGAAAACGCACAGGATAAAGGTGTGTGTGTGGATATACAGTACCAGTCAAAAGTTATAGAACACCTACTCATTCAAGGGTTTTTCTTTATTTTTTTACTAATTTCTACATTGTGGAATAATAGTGAAGACATCAAAACTGTTATGGCTCACAGCAGGTCTCCAAGGAAACAGTCGCAGGAAGCCAGTTGTCAAACTCCTTAATTTATTTAAGGGACAAAATAAATTGATACGTAGACAATCACCTGCTCACACAACGAGCCAAAAACATGAAACAATCACGGACAACACTGATGGGGGACAGAGGAATAAATAACACATGTAATTTGGGTAATGATGACCAGGTGTGATTAATGACAAGACAAAACAGAAAGTGAGAAATAGATCGGTGGTGGCTAGAACTCCGGTGACGTCGACCGCCGGTAGACGCTCGAACCAGGGGAGGGACCAACATCAGCTGAAGTCGTGACAAAAACTATGAAATACAACATATGGAATCATGTAGTAACTAAAAAAGTGTTAAACATATCAAAATGTATTTGAGATTTGAGATTCTTCAAAGTAGCCACCCTTTGCCTTGATGACAGCTTTGCACACTCATTCTCTCAACCAGCTTCACCTGGAATGCTTTTCCAACGGTCTTGAAGAGGTTCCCACATGTGCTGAGCACCTATTGGTTGCGGTCCAACTCATCCCAAACCATCTCAATTGGTTTGAGGTCGGGTGATTGTGCAGGCCAGGTCATCTGATGCACCACTCCATCACTCTCCTTCTTGGTAAAATAGCCCTTATACAGCCTGGAAGTGTGTTGGGTCATTGTACTGTTGAAAACAAATGATAGTCCCACTAAGCGTAAACCAGATGGGATGGCTTATCGCTGCAGAATGCTGTGGTAGCCATGCTGGTTAAGTGTGCCTTGAATTCTAAATAAATCACTGACAGTGTCACAAGCAAAGCAGCCCCACACCATCACACCTCATCCTCCATGCTTCATGGTGGGAACCACACATGCGGAGATCGTCCGTTCACCTTCTCTGCGTCTCACAAAGACATGGCGGTTGGAACCAAAAATCTCAAATTTCCACCGGTCTAATGTCCATTGATCGTGTTTCTTGGCCCAGGCAAGTCTCTTCCTCTCATTGGTGTCCATTAGTAGTGGTTTCTTTGCAGCAATTCGACCATGAAGGCCTGATTCATGCAGTCTTCTCTGAACGGTTGATGCTGAGATGTGTCTGTTACTTGAACTCTCTATATAATTTATTTGGGCTGCAATTTCTTAGGCTGGTAACTCTAATGAACTTATCCTCTGTAGCAGAGGTAACTCTGGGTCTTCCTTTCCTGTGGCAGTCCTAATGAGAGACAGTTTCATTATAGAGCTTCATGGTTTTTGCGACTACACTTGATATCAGAACTCAGGATAAGACCCAGATGCACACAGCTAGAGTCACAGATGTTTATTGACCCAAACAGGCGGCAGGCAAAAGACAGGTCAAAGGCAGGCAGAGGTCCGTATTTCAGGGCAGAGTCAATAAGGTACAGAACAGCAGGCAGGCTCAGGGTCAGGACAGGCAGAGGTTCGTAAACGGGTCAGAGTCAGGCAAGTACAGAAAGGCAGGCAGACTCGGGGTCAAGGCAGGCAGAATGGTCAGAACCAGGGAAACAGAACTTGAGAAAGCAGGGAGACAGGAAAACATTCTGGTAAGACCTGAAAAGACACGACGAACTGGCAACAGACAAACAGAGAACACAGGTATAAATACACTGGGGATAATTAGGAAGATGGACGACACCTGGAGGGGTGTGGAGACAAGCACAAAGACAGGTGAAACAGATCAGGGTGTGACACTTTCAAAGTCTTGACATTTCAATGATTGGACTGTCATTTCTATTTGCTTATTTGAGCCGTTCCTGACATATATGGACTTGGTATTTTACCAAATAGGGCTGTCTTCTGTCTACCACCCCTACCTTGTCACAACACAACTGATTGGTTCAAATGCATTAAGAAGAAAATCAATTCCACAAATACATTTTTAACAAGGCACAACTGTTCATTTGAATGCATTCCAGGTGACTACCTCATGAAGCTGGTTGAGAGAATGCCAAGAGTGTGCAAAACTGTCATCAAGGCAAAGGGTGGATACTTTGAAGAATCTCAAAACTATAAAATATATTTTGATATGTTTAACACTTTTTTGGTTACTACATGATTCCATATGTGTTAATTCATAGTTTTGATGTCTTCACTATTATTCTACAATGTAGAAAATAGTAAAACTAAAGAAAAACCTTGGAATGAGTAGGTGTGTCCAAACCTTTGACTGGTAATGTAAATGTTATGTTGGCTGGATTCATGAATTTATGAAGTGACAGACTGGTGTCTTGATCCATCAGCTTGCACGGTGGCCTTGTAATTTGTGGGTTGTTGCGCAGAAGGTTATGAGTTTGAGTCCCACTCGACACAGAACAGAAGGAAAGTATGTACATGTTATCATGAAACGCATTTGAATACCTGTAACTCATGTTTAAACTTTTGTCTGTTCCTCTCCACGCCCCTCCCCCACCCCTCTCTCTTCCTCTCAATTAAATTAAATTCAAAGGGCTTTATTGGAATGGAAAACATCTCTCTCTCTCTCTCTCTCTCTCTCTCTCTCTCTCTCTCTCTCTCTCTCTCTCTCTCTCTCTCTCTCTCACACACACACACTCGACCTCACAAAGAGAAATAGGTACTTTGTTATGTTTCTGTCACCAAAACCTGCCTGTGATCTTCCTCAGTCTGCCCCCGATGGTGACTGAAGATACAGTATCACAGAGATTCCTCACACAAAGCCATAGTTGTTTGTGTATGTGTGTGTGTGTGTCTGTCCATGTGTGTGTTCATACCTCGTTGAGTGATTTACAGCAGTATGACCCTCAGGTTTCCTGTGAAAGGGTTAATGAGTGTGAGAGATGGAGGTGTGTGTTGCAGGTACTGTAGGTATGTTTGCTTAACAGGGAAAGGTAGACGGTTTCTTACCTTGACACTTACCTCTCACTGAAACCAGGGGCCCACTGAGAGGTGTGTGTGTGTGTGTGTGTGTGTGTGTGTGTGTGTGTGTGTGTGTGTGTGTGTGTGTGTGTGTGTGTGTGTGTGTGTGTGTGTGTGTGTGTGTGTGTGTGTGTGTGTGTGTGTGTGCGCACGCATTTGATACACTACCACCTCTGAGTCACCGATGGCCTTCAGGGGAGTCAAAGGTGATTAATGGCTGCAGCTGATTATGAGGTGAGGAAAAACGGGCATATGACGGATGAATGTCTGTGTGTGTGTTGGTTTTTCTGTGTGAGTGTGTGACTGATGAATGGTCGATCCAGCTCGCTAGTATATTCATTTCAAAGTCTCTCACCCTCAGGTCTACCTCATCAATCCGTGTTCAATATCGTTTTGAAAGGCCAACTTTACATTAAGTCACCCTTTTGACATTGAATCCCTCAATAACTTCTTCGATAGCCAAGATATACTCAATGTAGTTCATGTATAGTTGCATTCCATTACACAAATACATCCAAGTTCCCTGTAACCACACCTGGAATCAAATACTATTTGATATCAGATCAAATACTTGATCTGTGCTTGATTGAAATTTCCTCGCCTTTAATGGACCAATAGAATAGCTCTAAAACGGCAACCCCGCCCATCTAGCACTACTAGTGGCAGGCTAGTGCATACGCTCACAGTATTTGAAAGATTTCGAACAGTATTTGAACCCAGATATGTTTGTAACTAACACAGTATATGTGGATTAATTGAGGGGCAATGAAGAATGTCTTCACAGCTCGATATCTTTCGAACTGAGTCCAGTCACCTCTGGCCAGCATAGTTAAGTGAAGGGAGTAGGGGCTACGCCTAGGACTACAGTTGGTGTGTGTGTGTGTGTGTGGTTACCTTTCAAGCTTGTATGTGTGTGTTATCAGGTGGAGGAGACAGGGAGTTGGGCCTGTAATCAAGGTGATCCCTCTGCAAACTCATTAGCTCCTGAAATACACCACTACACACATAGAGGGGGGATTGTAACACACACACACACACCCAGACATATACTCTACATCATACAGTTGAAGTCGGAACTTTACATACACCTTAGCCAAATACATTTAAACTCAGTTTTTCACAATTCCTGACATTTAATCCTAGTAAAAATTCCCTGTCTTAGGTCAGTTAGGATCACCACTTTATTTTAAGAATATGAAATGTCAGAATAATAGTAGAGAGATTTATTTCAGCTTTTATTTCTTTCATCACATTCCCAGTGGGTCAGAAGTTTACATACACTCAATTAGTATTTGGTAGCATTGCCTTTAAATTGTTTAACTTGGGCCAAACGTTTTGGGTAGTCTTCCACAAGCTTCCCACAATAAGTTGGGTTAATTTTGCCCCATTCTTCCTGACAGAGCTGGTGTAACTGAGTCAGGTTTATAGGCCTCCTTGCTCGCACACACTTTTTCAGTTCTGCCCACAAATTTTCTATGGGATTGAGGTCAGGGCTCTGTGATGGCCACTCCAATACCTTGACTTTGTTGTCTTTAAGCCATTTTGCCACAACTTTGGAAGTATGCTTGGGGTCATTGTCCACTTGGAAGACCCATTTACGACCAAGCTTTAACTTCCTGATTGATGTCTTGAGATGTTGCTTCAGTATATTCACGTAATTTTCCTTTCCCATGATGCCATCTATTTTGTGCAGTGCACCAGTCCCTTCTGCTGCAAAGCACCCCCACAACATGATGCTGCCACCCCCATGCTTCATGGTTGGGATGGTGTTCTTCGGCTTGCAGGCCTCCCCCTTTTTCCTCCAAACATAACGATGGTCATTATTGTCAAACAGTTATATTTTTGTTTCATTAGACCAGAGGACAGTTCTCCAAAAAGTACAATCTTTGTCCCCATGTGCAGTTGCAAACCGTAGTCTGCTTTTTTAATGGTGGTTTTGGAGCAGTTGCTTCTTCCTTGCTGAGCGGCCTTTCAGGTTATGTCAATATAGGACTCGTTTTACTGTGGATATAGATACTTTTGTACCTGTTTCCTCCAGCATCTTCACAAGGTCCTTTGCTGTGGTTCTGGGATAGATTTTTTGCACCAAAGCACGTTCATCTCTAGGAGACAGAACACGTCTCCTTCCTGAGCGGTATGAAGGCTGCGTGGTCCCATGGTGCTTATACTTGCGTACTATTGTTTGTACAGAAGAACGTGGTACTTTCAGGCGTATGGAAATTGCTCCCAAGGATGAACCAGACTTGTGGAGGTCTACACATTTTTTTCTGAGGTCTTGGCTGATTTCTTTTGATTTTCCATTGATGTCAAGCAAAGAGGCACTGAGTTTGAAGGTAGGCATTGAAATGCATACACAGGTACACCGCTAATTGTCTCAAATGATGTCAATTAGCCTACCAGAAGCTTCTAAAGCCATGACATAATTTTCAGGACTTTTTCCAAGCTGTTTAAAGGCACAGTCAACTTAGTGTATGGAAACGTCTGACCCCCTGGAATTGTGATAAAGTGAATTATAAGTGAAATAATCTGTCTATAGAATTTTGGGGGAAAAATGACTTGTGTCATGCACAAAGTAGATGTCCTAACCAACTTGCCAAAACTATAGTTTATTAACAAGACATTTGTGGAGTGGTTGAAAAACGAGTTTTAAAGACTCCAACCTAAGTGTATGTTAACTTCCTACTTCAACTGTATATACTGTAACTGTAGAAACAGAACACAGCCTACTGATGGCCTATTGTAAGACATAATAGCGAAAGTCACCCGAACTTCTCTTTCAATGACGTGGTAGGCAGGAAATGCTCAAGTAAGGCAGGCATATTTACATGCATCAAAATATACACCTTTATGGGTTAACATCTCCATCGGTATATGCTTCCAGAAATAGGCAATAGTAAGTCTTCAGCTCCTAGACAGGACTGTAGTACTGCCTGAGACAGAGACAGTAGCAAGTCTTCAGCTCCTAGACAGGACTGTAGTACTGCCTGTGACAGAGACAGCAGTAAGTCTTCAGGTCCTAGACAGGACTGTAGTACTGCCTGAGACAGAGACAGTAGCAAGTTTGTAGGTCCTAGACAGGACTGTAGTACTGCCTGTGACAGAGACAGCAGTAAGTCTTCAGGTCCTAGACAGGACTGTAGTACTGCCTGTGACAGAGACAGTAGCAAGTCTTCAGGTCCTAGACAGGACTGTAGTACTGCCTGAGATAGAGACAGTAGCAAGTCTTCAGGTCCTAGACAGGACTGTAGTACTCAATGAGACAGAGACAGTAGCAAGTCTTCAGGTCCTAGACAGGACTATAGTACTCAATGAGACAGAGACAGTAGCAAGTCTTCAGGTCCTAGACAGGACTATAGTACTCAATGAGACAGAGACAGTAGCAAGTCTTCAGGTCCTAGACAGGACTCTAGTACTCAATGAGACAGAGACAGTAGCAAGTCTTCAGGTCCTAGACAGGACTATAGTACTCAATGAGACAGAGACAGTAGCAAGTCTTCAGGTCCTAGACAGGACTATAGTACTCAATGAGACAGAGACAGTAGCAAGTCTTCAGGTCCTAGACAGGACTCTAGTACTCAATGAGACAGAGACAGTAGCAAGTCTTCAGGTCCTAGACAGGACTATAGTACTCAATGAGACAGAGACAGTAGCAAGTCTTCAGGTCCTAGACAGGACTATAGTACTCAATGAGACAGAGACAGTAGCAAGTCTTCAGGTCCTAGACAGGACTCTAGTACTCAATGAGACAGAGACAGTAGCAAGTCTTCAGGTCCTAGACTGGACTGTAGTACTCAATGAGACAGAGACAGTAGAAAGTCGTCAGGTCCTAGACAGGACTGTTGTACTCCCTGTAGCCTGGGGAGTCTTTCTATCCAACAATCCCCATGTTGCCCTCCCTCAGGGCACAGGATCTCCAAAGCTACACACGCACATACACAGGGTGGGAGAGGGAGAAGGAGAAGGGGCGTTTCTGAGTAAAGGAGGGAGGAGAGGAAAAGTGAAAGATGGCGAGAGGGAGAGAGGGAGAGAGGGAGAGGAATGTTAATCCCCTTAATGTGTCTGAGCTCCAGTATGATTAAACTAGTTTAATATCAGTCGTGACCAGACACACATGTCACATTTGATTAAACTAGTTTAATATCAGCAGTGACCAGACACACAGGTCACGTATGATTAAACTAGTTTAATATCAGCCGTACCAGACACACAGGTCACGTATGATTAAACTAGTTTAATATCAGCCGTACCAGACACACAGGTCACGTATGATTAAACTAGTTTAATATCAGCAGTGACCAGACACACAGGTCACGTATGATTAAACTAGTTTAATATCAGCCGTACCAGACACACAGGTCACGTATGATTAAACTAGTTTAATATCAGCAGTGACTAGACACACAGGTCACGTATGATTAAACTAGTTTAATATCAGCAGTGACCAGATACACAGGTCACGTATGATTAAACTAGTTTAATATCAGCAGTGACTAGACACACAGGTCACGTATGATTAAACTAGTTTAATATCAGCCGTACCAGACACACAGGTCACGTATGATTAAACTAGTTTAATATCAGCCGTACCAGACACACAGGTCACGTATGATTAAACTAGTGTAATATCAGCTGTGACCAGACAGGTCACGTATGATTAAACTAGTTTAATATCAGCCGTACCAGACACACAGGTCACGTATGATTAAACTAGTGTAATATCAGCCGTACCAGACACACAGGTCACGTATAAATAAACTAGTTTAATATCAGCCGTACCAGACACACAGGTCACGTATGATTAAACTAGTGTAATATCAGCCGTACCAGACACACAGGTCACGTATGATTAAACTAGTGTAATATCAGCCGTACCAGACACACAGGTCACATATGATTAAACTAGTGTAATATCAGCCGTACCAGACACACAGGTCACGTACGTTTAAACTAGTGTAATATCAGCTGTGACCAGACAGGTCACGTATGATTAAACTAGTTTAATATCAGCCGTACCAGACACACAGGTCACGTACGATTAAACTAGTGTAATATCAGCCGTACCAGACACACAGGTCACGTATGATTAAACTAGTTTAATATCAGCCGTGACCAGACACACAGGTCACGTATAAATAAACTAGTTTAATATCAGCCGTACCAGACACACAGGTCACAAATAAGGCACTGCTGAGAAAGGAAGACTTCAGTGGTTAGTTAGGACTACAGCAGCTTTGTACAGCAAACTTTACCATGTCTTAATATGAATAAACTAGTTTAATTTGTGCCATGACCAGCCACATAGGTCACACTGCAGGGGGAACGAGAGGATGGAGAGCAGAGAAAACGTCTGTGTTAGTTAACTACAGCATCTCTTTAACCCGTAACGTGTTGTTCTGACAGGGGCCTGATCTGTATATGTGCCAAATATTGGGGTTTCATGTGTTTAAAGCTCAGCTTCATAGCAGACCAAGTGACGGCTGTTTATTGAAAAACATATATATGTGTCTTTAACTTAAATGACCATTTTAGAAATGTGTTCTATCTCTTCATTGAGATCCTTCACTGATGTGTGGCCACCTTGATGTCACCTATCAAAGATATGGCTTTGACACCGCTGGCCTAAGACACCAGACTCAGACCGTCTTGAGGTCAGCTGAGGTTTCTGAGGTTTCAGAATGCTGACTGATCTCTCAGAGCGTGTCGTTGTTGTGTAATTGTGTTTATATTTATTCTGCCAGGAAGAGAAGTCTGTAAATGTCTCTTTCTAGGTTAAATTGAACTGCCAAGAAGGAGCTGGCTGTGAAGTGATGGACAGTTAGGTGTTAGTTTGACAGTGTGTGGCTGTCTGTGCTTGATCCTGACGGTTGTATGCGAGGCAGTCTGGTACATGTTGAGTGGTGTGAAATTAGTTTGTCAAAGGAAGCAGTAGATTTGTTGACACGTCCCTGTACACACAAGCCTGCCAGAGGCTTCAGAGGTTATGTTGGTCTGGATCGTAGAGGCGCCAGGACACAGGACTAACTGAAGGAGGTCCAACTCCACACATCAGGACTCTGCCTGGCCAAATTATAGCCCAATCACATATTCTCTGTTACTTGTTAAATTCCAATGAATATACAGTACAGAGAATGTTGAAGAGCAGCTTTAGAAAGGCTTGGTTGTAGCCTGATCAACTGATGAAAGTACTATAAAAGGAATCCACAAGAACTTTCTGCTAGAAAGGCTGGTGAATCCATCTTAGTAAAGTGTAGATGTTTGTTTGGAGTTTAGATCTCAGATCCTATTCAACAGAGACAGTATGAGATAAAATGACAGATGTAGGATCTTCATTTGAGCCAGTTTGCTACAGAAGGAAAATAATTCTGCAGCAATATGAAATGTGAAATCTTATGTGGATTATAATGACTGGGGTTGATACATTTTTTGTAATGGAAATCAAGTGACATTTCGAAGTGTAAATTACAAACTGCAGGAGCCTTTTTAAACCGGTGCACTGGTGCACTTCACAAAATAGATGGCATCATGAGGCAGGAAAATTATGTGGATATATTGAAGCAACATCTCAAGACATCAGTCAGGAAGTTAATGTTTGGTCGCCAATGGGTCTTCCAAATGGACAATGACCCCAAGCATACTTCCAAAGTTGTTGCAAAATGGCTTAATAAGGACAACAAAGTCAAGGTATTGGAGTGGCCATCACAGAGCCCTGACATCAATCCTATAGAACATTTGTGGGCAGAACTGAAAAAGTGTGTGCGAGCAAGGAGGCCTACAAACCTGACTCAGTTACACCACCTCTGTCAGGAGGAATGGGCCAAAATTCACCTAACTTATTGTGGGAAGCTTGTGGAAGGCTACCCGAAACGTTTGACCCAAGTTAAAAAATTTAAAGGCAATGCTACCAAATACTAATTGAGTGTATGTGTGACGATCTTCATGAACGGATCAAGGCGCAGCGTGATTTGAGTTCCACATATGTTTTATTTAAGTGAAACCATCAAAAGAATAAACAGATCGTAACATATAATGTGTAGCGCAACCAGCACATACCCCTTAACAAACAATAACCAACAACACATGTGGGGAGGACACACTAAGTATGGTCCCCAATTAGAGGTAACGACAATCAGCTGCCTCTAATTGGGAACCACACACAATCACCAACATAGAAAACACAAAACACTCCTGGTCACGTCCTGGCTCAAAACCCCATAGAGAGCCCAGAGGGCTCAGAGGGCTCTCTATGGCCAGGACGTGACAGTATGTAAACTTCTGAACCACTGGGAATGTGATGAAAGAAATAAAAGCTGACATAAATCATTCTCTCTACTATTATTCTGACATTTCACATCCTTAAAATAAAGTGGTGATCCTAACTGACCCATGACAGGGACTTTTTACTATGATTAAATGTCAGGAATTGTGAAAACTGAGTTTAAATGTATTTGGCTAAGGTGTATGTAAACTTCTGACTTCAACTGTACATGTGTGAACAAATTAGTATTATTATTTTATTCACATAAGTCAGATGTGGTTTTTGGACAAAATGTGTGAAGTTTCACATGTACCTTTTTCACGTGTTTTTCCCTCGAGAATATTTTTCCCCCGGCATTTTTTTCCACATGTTTATTTTTCACCACTCCAACTACATCTGGTCTCCCATTAAGGGACCGACCAGGAATGGCCCTTGCTTCAGAGGCAAACCAGCAATGGGATGCAGGGTGCTATGTTGCTGGAAAGAATGTACCAAAACTTGCAACTGGAAAAAAGGCAGCGAAAGCAATAGCCAGGGTAACATAACCAAAGGCCAGGATAACACAACCAAAGGCCAGGATAACACAACCAAAGGCCAGGATAACACAACCAAAGGCCAGGGTAACATAACCAAAGGACCAGGGTAACACAACCAAAGGCCAGGATAACACAACCAAAGGCCAGGGTAACACAACCAAAGGCCAGGGTAACACAACCAAAGGCCAGGGTAACATAACCAAAGGACCAGGGTAACACAACCAAAGGCCAGGGTAACACAACCAAAGGCCAGGGTAACAAATATAGGGAAAAAACAAATATAGGGAAAATTGCAGGAAAGAGGGAGGTATGTTATTTAATTGCGTTATCATTCAAAATGTTTTACTTAAAAAAAATGTTTGCCTCCATTTACAATAAATGAATTTCCTTGAAATATTTTGTTTTGCTATTAATACTTGTGGGTTTATGTTTTGCCTTCTTTCCTTTTTGTTTGCAACACTAAGAGTTTTGTTTGTTTTCAGAGGTTTTGCTAGATATTAATGGCTCCAAAAAATTCACTCACTAGAGGATTGCACCATATAATAACACTATTACTTTAGTTTAAGGGTGCAATCCTTGATTGAAATTAAATCTCCCCAACACAGCTTCACTAAAAAGCTGAGGGATGGGGCTGGACAAATGCAACCACTCTCAAATCCATAGACTATACCATGGATGCAAGGACTGACCATCCATGACATCAACAGCATAGTTTTCACCATGTTTGTAGGCTATATGGTGGTTGTTCGCATTTACGTTGTTTACAAACACTGGAGGAAAACAAGTTTATATTTTGGGTTCGGATGAGGTACGACAGTTGAACTAAGCTCATGAGGCACTTATGCATTATATTCTTCAAAAATAAATGGGTACATATCATTCATTTACATTTTTTTTACGTTTTTTTTCATGTGTTTTTTGTTAAGGGATTCACTCACACGTGAGAGATGCAGAGCCATATGTCTCTCAATCTATGGCTATGGAGGTGATAATACACAAACCTGTTTATTGTGAGCGTCTTTGTTGCCCATGTACGTGATGTCAGGATGGTGAGTGTGTATCTTTGTGGCAACTCTAAGCAGGTGATTTACAGCTCATTTGGGATGACCAGCTGAGACAGAGGAGGAGGAACTTGCTCAGCCAGTCGTCACCACAGAGAAGTAGGGATTAGACTAGACACTGCATACAGCCTCAATTAGCCTAGCTAGCTAGCTTAACTAGCTTCTCCCGGTTTGATGCAGTCAAGACAGATACCACGTAATCATATAGGATGATAAATAACCTAGTTATACTACCTATTAGTCTACTATAGCGTGAATCGGCTTGGTTGGTTGCAGGCTCTTGTCTCTCCCTCCCTCCTCCCTGTTCCTGTGTCACTCATTCACTCTTACGGTAGCCTACACACACAGCACGGCCTCTGCTAGAGCGTCACCTCTCTCTACCTCCGCTTTATCAGCTCCTGTTAATAAAGTAGCTTAAATGTACTTCCCTCACTCGGATTGAACTGGCTCTGGATCCGACCAGGTCTATACAGAAGGGGTCTAGTTGTCCTCGGGTCTGTTCGGAACAGGTCTCTATATTTTATGCATATCGGGTCCAGATGGGAAATCCCCAGTTCCATTTTGAACCTGTGAAGTCCTCTAACAGGGATAACAACAAACCACAAGACATTCCCAGCAATATAAAGCTGGGCTGGCCAGTGGGGTGGAGAGGGAGTCATTCAGCAGTATGAGGCTGGGCTGGCCAGGGGGGTGGAGAGGGAGTCATTCAGCAGTATGAGGCTGGGCTGGCCAGTGGGGTGGAGAGGGAGTCATCTAGCAGTATGAGGCTGGGCTGGCCAGTGGGGTGGAGAGGGAGTCATCTAGCAGTATGAGGCTGGGCTGGCCAGTGGGGTGGAGAGGGAGTCATCTAGCAGTATGAGGCTGGGCTGGCCAGTGGGGTGGAGAGGGAGTCATCCAGCAGTATGAGGCTGGGCTGGCCAGTGGGTTGGAGAGGGAGTCATCTAGCAGTATGAGGCTGGGCTGGCCAGTGGGGTGGAGAGGGAGTCATCTAGCAGTATGAGGCTGGGCTGGCCAGTGGGGTGGAGAGGGAGTCATCTAGCAGTATGAGGCTGGGCTGGCCAGTGGGGTGGAGAGGGAGTCATCCAGCAGTATGAGGCTGGGCTGGCCAGTGGGTTGGAGAGGGAGTCATCTAGCAGTGGATAAGGATAGACATGGATGGGGGATGAGTGTGTGTAGATGATGCAGTACGTTCCAGGAACAGAGAGCAGCTTTACAGTCAGATCCCAGCATACTGACCCCCTTCTGTGGCCAAGCTGGGTGAGTCAGGGTGTGCATGATCACATCCCCTGGGGAATAGAGGGATGAAGGGATGGAAATATGGAGTTATGGAGTGATGGAGAGATGGAGATGGACAGAGACAGTCAGGAGGATCCTTTGCTTCCCATGGAAGGTCTGGCACAGACCAGTACTAAGGTTATTATAGACAGTTTGCTTTTGTCTGTGGGTGAGTGCGTGTGTGTGTGCCAGCTAATGGATGGTCCCACTTTATTTACAGGCGTTGACAGACAGAGAAAAAGCAAGAAGACCCTGATTAAGGAGCTAGGTAACAGGACACACACAAACACACAAACACACACACACAGTTGTGTATTGCTATCCTTGTGGGGACCTTGATTCCCATCAAAAAGCCTATTTTCCCTAACCTTAACCCCTAACCATAACCCTAACCTTAACCCTAAGCCTAACTGTAACCCCTAACCCTAACCTTAATTCTAACCCTAACCCTAATTGTAACCCTAACTCTAAACCTAACCCCTAAGCCTAAAATCTGACCATGACTTCATTTTGTTGCTCCCAGCCTATAGACGGAAACTAAAACAGGAAACGCCTGTGCTCAGGTCTATCCAACGCTGGTCTGACCAATCGGATTCCACGCTTCAAGATTGCTTCGATCACGTGATCTGGGATATAATCCGGATAGCCTCAGACAATAACATTGATGTATATGCTGACTCTGTGAGCGAGTTTATTAGCAAGTGTATCGGAGACGTCGTACCCACTGTGACTATTAAAACCTTCCCTAACCAAAAATCGTGGATTGGCAACATTCGCGCAAAACTGAAAGCGCAAACCACCGCTTCTAATCATGGCAAGGCGACTGGAAACATGACCGAATACAAACAGTGCAGCTATTCCCTCCGCAAGGCAATCAAACAAGCAAAGCGTCAGTATAGAGACAAAGTAGAGTCACAATTCACCGGCTCAAACACGAGACGTATGTGGCAGGGTCTAGAGTCAATCACGGATTACAAAAAGAAAACCAGCCCTGTCGCTGACATCGACGTCTTGCTCCCAGACAAATGAAACAACTTCTTTGCTCGCTTTGAGGACAATACAGTGCCACTGACACGGCCCGCTACCAAAGCCTGTGGGCTCTCCTTCTTCGTGGCCAACGTGAGTAAAACATTTAAATGTGTTAACCCTCGCAAGGCTGCCGGCCCAGACGGCATCCCTAGCCGCGTCCTCAGAGCATGCGCAGACCAGCTGGCTGGTGTGTTTACGGACATATTCAATCAATCACTATCAAAGTCTGCTGTCCCCACATGCTTCAAGATGGCCACCATTGTTCCTGTTCCCAAGAAAGCTAAGGTAACTGAACTAAATGACTATTGCCCCGTAGCACTCACTTCTGTCATCATGAAGTGCTTTGAGAGACTAGTCAAGGATCATATCACCTCCACCCTACCTGATACCCTAGACCCACTGCAATTTGCTTACCGCCCAATAAGTTCACTGACTATGCAATCGCCATCACACTGCACACTGCCCTATCCCATCTGGACAAGAGGAATACCTATGTCAGAATGCTGTTCATTGACTACAGCTCAGCATTTAACACCACAGTACCCTCCAAACTCGTCATTAAGCTTGAGACTCTGAGTCTCGACCCTGCCCTGTGCAACTGGGTCCTGGACTTTCTGATGGGCCGCCCCCAGGTGGTAAAGGTAGGAAACAACATCTCCACCCTGCTGATCCTCAACACTGGGACCCCACAAGGGTGCGTTCTCAGCCCTCTCCTGTACTCTCTGTTCACCCATGACTGCGTGGCCATGCACGCTTCCAACTCAATCACCAAGTTTGCAGACAACACTACAGTAGTAGGCTTGGTTACCAACAATGACGAGACGGCCTAACAGGGAGGAGGAGAGGGCCCTCGGAGTGTGGTGTCAGGAAAATAACCTCTCACTCACCGTCAACAAAACAATGGAGATAATCTTGGACTTCATCAAACAGCAGAGGGAGCACCCCCCTATCCATATCAACAGGACAGCAGTGGAGAAGGTGGAATGTTTTAAGTTCCTCGTCGTACACATCACGGACAAACTGAAATGGTCCACACAGACAGCATGGTGAAGAGGGTGCAACAGCGCCTCTTCAACTTCAGGAGACTGAAGAAATTTGGCTTGTCACCTAAAAAAACTCACAAACTTTCACAGATGCACAATCGAGAGCATCCTGTCGGGCTGTATCACCACCTGGTATGGCAATTGCACCGCCCTCAACCGCAAGGCTCTCCAGAGTGTAGTGCAGTCTGCGCAACACATCACCAGGGGAAAACGACCTGCTCTCCAGGACACCTACAGCACCCAATGCCACAGGAAGGCCAAAAATATCATCAAAGACAACAACCACCCGAGCCACTGCCTGTTCACCCCGCTATCATCCAGAAGGCGAGGTCAGTACAGGTGCATCAAACCTGGGAGACTGAAACCGAGAGACTGAAAAACAGCTTCTATCTCAAGGCCATCAGACTGTTAAACAGCCATCACTAACATAGAATGTTTTTCTTTTTACAAACATGCAGTGGTGTAGTGGTGCCTAGAGAAGTGGGTATACTCTAATAAATAAAAACAGCCCGCCCGGTGAAGGAAAGACACCCTGTGTGAACAATTCTATGAGAAACAGTGACATTCATTCTGAATGACCTAAAATTGTAAATCCCATATTGATCTTTCACAGTCAGGCCAACCCAAGCTGTACTGTGCAAGAAGGCTAATAGTAGGCCTACTATTGAAATAGATAAATTAGTCTGTCAACTGAGTCAGGAATTCACAGGTTTCAGATTTTTTTCCATTTGTTTTTGGTTTTCGCTCTCAAAGTAAATTTTTTTTAAATAGAAAAACAACAAAATTGGATGTTCTAAGTCCATAACAATTGTTAAACCACATCAGGAGACCACTTTTGAGGTCTGGGAAAAATCTAAGAAATTAGTGTAGTTATCCTTTAATTCTAGTGCCAGGCACCTAGCACTGTTGTGTGGTCAGCAATGTTTTCTATAGCACATGAGATTGGTTTTGCTAAACAAATGGACACTGGATTGATTCAAATAATCATGATATCATGCTGCCAGTGATGGAAAAAGTACCCAATTTTCATATTTGAGTGAAAGTATAGATACCTTAATAGAAAGTTACTCAAGTAAAAGTAAAAGTCACCCAGTAAAATACTACTTGAGTAAAAGTCTAAAAGTATTTGGTTCTAAATATACTTAAGTATCAAAAGTAAATGTAATTGCTAAAATATTCTCAAGTATCAAAAGTAAAAGTATAAATAATTAGAAATTCCTTATTTTAAGCAAAGCAGATGGCACCATTTTCTTGTTTTTAAAATGTATAGATAGCCAGGGGCACACACCAACATCCAGCAATAATTTACAAAAGATGCATTTGTGTTTAGTGAGTGATCAGAGACAGAAGGGATGACCATGTGTTGTCTTGATAAGTGTGTGAATTGGACCATTTTCCTGTCCTGCTAATGTAGTGAAGTAAAAGTAAAAGTTGTCAAAAATATAAATAGTAAAGTACAGATACCACAAAAAACGACTTAAGTAGTACTTTAAAGTATTTTTGCATTCTGACAGGTAGTCATGGGCTACTTTGTAGCTAATTAAACTTAGGGAGTAGCGGCGCCCTAGCGGGCCACTCCCGACACTACCCGGTGAAATGTAAGGCGCCAAATTCAAAATCCAAAAGTTGAATTATTAAACATTTATTAATATACAAGTGTTGCATAGTCATCAAAAGCTCTGATTCTTGGCAATATCACAGCGTTGTGAGATTTCAAAAGGCTTTACGGCAAAAGCACAACATTTGATTGTTTGAGGATAGCACCCCCACATATTTTCCACATTAGCATAAATTCATATCCAGCGCGGGTCACACAAAACCCATATCACAGCTAAAAAATATCACTTACCTTTCGAAGAACTTCTGCTGAGGGCTTCCCAAGTGTCCAACGAAGACATCCAATGGTTCTTTTGTTAGAAAAAGTCATTTATTATATCCATAAATCTCAGTTTGGTTGGCGCGTTATGATCATAAAATCCACCGTTGAGTCGCCCATTGAACCGTGAAGAGAACACGTTCAAATTATACCTATAAACTTTCTACAAACAAATCAAACATCATTTTTAATGTATCCTTAGGTATCCTTTTTATGCATATTTACTGTAATATTTCAACTGGACGATAACGTAAACAATAGGAAAGGAAAATAAAGTGGTGCGCGTTCACAATCTCGCGCCCGTCAAACGCTGTAAACAAAAGTGGTCCCCTGACTACTTCCTCTTCCTATCTGTTCTGCTTACTGCTAGACCTTCCAGGCTTTGTATAAAGACTGTTGACATCTAGTGGAAGCCATAGGTACTGCAGGCTCAGTCCTACATAACATTGTATGCAATAGGCAGCTTGGAGAAAAAGGTCATCTACAAAAAAAATGCAAATCCGTATGGATTTTCCTCAGGTTTTTGCCTGCTATATCAGTTCTACAGACATTATCTTAACAGTTTTAGAAACTTCAGAGTGTTTGCTATCCAATAGTACTAATTATGTTCATATCCTATTTTCTGGGCCTGAGTGGCAGGCATTTTACGTTGGGCACGCCAGACTCTCCAAAATCGTCACCTCTGCTGCCGCTCCCTAAGAAGTTAACATTTTATAGAGAAGATTTATGGGAAAGCCTTTCCGTCTATCAGAAGATGATTAGGTCTATCATTAGCATTTTTCCTGTTCCTTAATCGTTTAAAACCTGGAGGTTTTACTTCATATTGTGAGGCATGTCTTACCTTGCTTCAAAGTAGCCTATAGCCAAAACACCACCATAAAAAAAATGGAGGCAATTATTTTATAATGACTTCCTCAAATAAATTTTCCCTTTAATTGATTTTCTTTCAACTTAATTGTATTGTCTATCAGCCAAAGGCATTATCCTAGTCATATTAGCAACCCATGATAGTTCTTGCATCTTTAGATCTCCCCTCTTTCTAAGTTTGGATATCTCCATTTCTGTCCATGAAACCAGTCGCATGTGCACTGCGCATTGCGCATTGCGCACTTTAGAACAGTGTTTTCCCATAAATTGCATTTTGAAACTGTGATGGAGAATGTTATGTTGATGCTTTTCTATTTACTATTAAAAATAAAGAAAGTCGCACACTCCATATATAAACTCCCAGTAATTTATTGGATAAATCACAAACGTTTCGGCATCACTGTGCCTTCTTCTTCTTCTCTTTATTTTTATAGTTTATATTTTATTCGCCGTTAGCAACAAAATCATTTTTTGGGGGTGTGCGCCAGCTCATGTTTTTTATGGTTATTTTCTAATTACCAATTTCTATGTTCTATGTTTGTCTGTAATTCTAAATGTGGGTTGGATACACTGTTAAGAGAGCCACTAGAATGTAGCTTGGGCCATCCTTGCTCCAATCTCATTCTTATCAAGGTTGGTGTGAAACTGTTATAATGTGTGTTCTCTCTTTTCCCTGTGAAAGTCAATATGGTTTCTAGGTGGTACGGAACATGAGATTTTTTTAAAGTTAAACAACATGTTTTGTGTTTTGACTAGTCTTAGGGATAGTCACTGCAACCCAAATGTGGCAAGAGGTATGTAAAAAATTGTTGAACATTAAGATACTTGGTCACCTCTGAGTCTATAGATCCCTTGTACAGTAGATGTGTGTTTTAGATTGTAAAACCCAGAATGAATGGTTTGAAATGAAGAAATGACTGGTTTTATGTGTTGTTTTCCCATTACTTTAATAGAAGCTAAATCTAAATGTTTACAGTAAAATTGTATTATTATTATTATCACAAGGGATAAGAGGATGGAATGTGATGCAGTTGTTATACTTGTGCTTTTCTAAGAACTAATTTCTGTGTTCTATTTATGTGCTGTTCCAGTAACCAATTTCTGTGTTCTATTTATGTGCTGTTCCAATAACCAATTTCTGTGTTCTATTTATGTGCTGTTCCAGTAACCAATTTCTGTGTTCATGCAAGTGACTGATTGAACGAATCCTTACCATCAGTAGCTGCAATTTGGCAGTACACCCAGACCTTGTTTTGAGAACGAAAGATATCTCAGTTTCAAGGTCTCAGCTTAGAGAGAAGAAGCCTTGTGAAGTATTGGTCACATGCATGACCCAGTATTGGTCGGTCATATGAATGAAGCAAATGTTAATGATTAATCAATTGTGAATAAGCTAAATCATGCAAATATGACTTGTCAGTATATAAGGGAACTAATGGGACTGCCCCATTAGAGCTCCTATCAGACATTCACTTTGGTGCATCAAGTTTGTTGGAACCTCGCCAGCACGCTGGCAATAAACAATGATTCATTTATGATTGACTTTGAGTGTCCTTAGTGGTAATTTCCACAACATGGTGCAGAATTTCCATGACAGAACATTCTCCGTGTGCACATTGCTGCGCCTAAAATGTGAAGAAATAATAGTTTATAAAAAAAAAATTGTAAACATTTTGATCTGTTCCATCAGCCTTATTAATTGATATGATGAATACCTCTACTATACTACTTTGATACTTATCAGTGGGGATTAAGAAGTGAGTTGTCACGCCCTGACCTGTATGAGCCTGTTTATGTATCATTTTGGTTTGGTCAGGGTGTGATTTGGGGTGGGCATTCTAGGTTATTTTATATTTCGTTGTATTGGCTAAGTATGGCTCTCAATCGTTGTCTCTGATTGGGAACCATACTTAAGCAGCCCTTTTTCCCCTCCAGTGTTTGTGGGAAGTTGATTCTGTTAGGGTGTATGTTGCTGTTACACCATTTGATCTTTGTTTGTTGTTTTGGGTGAGTTTAATGCTTAATGCTGCGTTTTGGGTTGGGTTGTTTTGGGTGAGTTTAATGCTGCGCCTTGGTCGATTAATGAAGATTGTGACATGAGTATACATGATGCCCACTGAAAACAAGTGGGTACACGGCGTATACCTGCGTATGCCCTCCACTACACCACTGCAAACATTGTATAATCATCTGCATGACTGGACAGTTTTTGTTTAATGAGAACATTTGCCGCAACCTAACAAATGTTCTGGGAACATTCACAGAACCAATTAAGGTTTGCTGGGTTGGCTTTAAAACATTCTCAGGACATTTAAGAAACTTTACAAAAAATATATATTTTATTGGTATTTCGTTAAATTTCAAACATGGTTACATTTCATTTCAATTTTGGTAATATTCTAGGAATATTCTCCAACTTGTTTGACATTGGGAATGTTCTCAAATAGTTCCAAGAACGTTAAGAAACAACGTTCTTCTGTGGGAACTTCAGTACTTCAGGGTAATGTTTCCTAAAGGTTTCCTCATGGTTCTATTTAAAGTAATGTTCTCAAATTGTTCAGAGAACAACGTTCTAATGTGTTAATTTAAGTACTTCCACAAAACATTCCACACAAGTTCCTATGTGTTCTATTTAATGTCATTTGTGTGAATTAAGCATGGTTCTCTTATGTCAGTTCTTTGCAATATTCTTGGAATGTTAAAAAAATTATTAGACACATTAACATAAATTAGCTTTAAATTCCCTTCCCATAAAAATAACAAAAAATCTTTAGTTACCCTCAAACGTAAGAAAGTTATTTAAAAACATACACATTCCATTCTCAGCATCATCAAAACTCTCTCTATCCTCTATCTTGATAAGTGTGTTCAGGTGTTGGCCGCACCCACTAATTGGCCACACCTGAGCTTAATGAGTGATTGTTTCCTTTGAAATGGTGCAGTGAACTAATTCTAGGGATAGAGAACAGAAGATCATAGGTTAAAATCTCACTGATGCCATGTCACAATAATAATAATAAAAATGTATTGCCTAAGTAAATTCATTTGTCCTAATATATCTGTGCTTGGAGTTCAAAAAAGATAACCCCAAATAAGATAGCAGTGTTATTAAAAGTCTTAAGGAAGTGATTCATAAACCTCCAATAACCTTTACATTTTGTTTCGATTGTTAAGAAAATGTTCAATAGTAACCATGAAAAAACTTTCACAACATTTAGAGAATGTTCTCAAAATGTTATTTAATTACCTTCAAGTCACCTATAATTTCAGTTCTCAGAGCGTTAATAAAACCTCCTAGGAAAACATTCAAGGAACCAGAGTAAAACATTCTCAGAACCTCCCTGAAACCTAAAAATGTACGCTACCAGAACAGGCGAAAAATTAACTTAGGTTCTCAGTTGTACCGGTCAGGAAACTTGTGGTTTCGGGTCCCAAAACCAAAGTGAATCCCAAAACATACATTCCCACATCTTCCAATGAACCAAATGTGCTAGCTGGGGGAATTTTCAGTCGACGGTCATGTCTTCTGATCATGCACGCACACAAGCACACACACACACAAATCCTCCCCACCGACACACACACCACCACCAAACGCACCAGACCCCAGGGACGTTGGGGAACACTCCCAGTGGCCACAGAGTAATCAGCAGTGGAAAATTAATAAATAACGTATAGAGTGGAAGGCCTAATGTCTTCAGAGGCCAGGGAGCATCTGTTGAGTCAATCAGTTCTGCTGGTCCTCTACAGAACAAACACATCAGACAGGAGATTTACACCGGCATGGAAACACACAGACACACGCACTCACACGCACACAGACAAACACACACACACAGAACACGCACACGCATGCACACACACACACACACACACGCACCCACATGCACACACATGCATACACAGACACACACACACACACACACACACACACAGAGACGGACAAACACATACACAGATGGCCTGAAAAGGACATATACTGTACACACACTAACATGGAGACAGATGCACAAACCAGGCAGATTGCTCAAGAGTGACTTCTAAATTGGACGTCTATCCATGTCCTGGGGATGTCGGGAAATACCTTCAAAACCGGCCACTAGGGGCAACAGTGAGCGCTATTATCATCAAGTCGACTTGGCTTTTGCTAGGGTGATGTGGATAAGGGTGGTGGATAGGATAATCCCATGACTCTAACGTTGTGTGTCCGTTTTGTATTTATTTTTCCTGACCCAAACCTTAACCATTAACAATGAGTGCCTAAGAGTTCATGTTTTAAACCTATCAGTGTGTCAAAAACACTTTGACATTTTACATTTGGAGCAATGTGGATGAATGTTTAATTATGCAGTGAGACTGTGCGAGATTGTTGCAGCTTGTTATACACACACACACCCCACACACAAGAACACTGACACATGCACTCTCCCTCTCTCTCCCTCTCTCTCCATCTCTCTCCCTCTCTCTCCATCTCAATTCAAATGACTTTATTAGCATGGGAAATGTATGTTTACATTGCCAAAGCAAGTGAAATAGATAATAAACAAAATTGAAATAAACAATCAGAAAAGAACAGTAAACATTATACTCACAAAAGCTTCAAAAGAATAAAGACATTTGAAATGTTATATTATGGCTATGTACAGTGTTGTAACAATGTGCAGATAGCTGAGGTACAAAAAGGAAAATAAATAAACATAAATATGGGTTGTATTTACAATGGTGTTTGTTCTTCACTGGTTGCCCTTTTCTTGTGGCAACAGGTCACAAGTCTTGCTGCTGTGATGGCGCACTGTGGTTTTTCACAGTCTGTTTGTGAGTCTGTGTAATCTGAGGGAAATATGTGTCTCTAATATGGTCATACATTTGGCAGGAGATTAGGAAGTGCTGCTCAGTTTCCACCTAATGTTGTGGGCAGTGTGCACATAGCCTGTCTTCTCTTGAGAGCCAGGTCTGCCTATGCCTGCCTTTCTCAATAGCAAAGCTATGCTCACTGAGTCTGTACATAGTCAAAGCTTCCTTAATTTTGGTTAATTCACAGCGGTCAGACATTCTACCACTGTGTACTCTCTGTTTAGGGCCAAATAGCATTCCAGTTTGCACAGTTTTTTTGGTTGATTCTTTTCAATGTGCCAAATAGTTATCTTGTTGTTTTCTCATGATTTTGGTGGGTCTAATTTTGTTGCTGTTCTGTGGCTCTGGGTGGTCTGTTTGTGTTTGTGAATAGAGCACCAGACCAGCTTTTAATTTATTTATTTTATTGAACCTTTATTCATCTAGACAATTCAGTTAAGAACAAATACTTATTTACAATGACGGCCTACCAAAAGGCAAAAGGCCTCCTGCGGGGACGGGGGCTGGGATTAAAAATAAATAAAATATAAATATAGGACAAAACACATCACTGCAAGAGAGACAACACAACACTACATAAAGAGACACCTAAGACAACAACACAGCAACACGTGACAACACAGCATGGAAGCAGCACAACATAACAACAACATGGTAGCAACACAACATGGTAGTAGCACAAAACATGGTACAAACATTATTGGGTAAGTGTGTCCATGATTGAGTCTTTTTAATTAAGAGATTGAGATAAAAATGTCCAGTTTGAGTGTTTGTTGCAGGTTGTTCAAGTCGCTATCTGCAGCGAACTGAAAAGAGAAGAGACCCAGGGATGTGTGTGCTTTGAGGACCTTTAACAGAATGTGACTGGCAGAATGGGTGCTGTATGTGGAGGATGAGGGCTACAGTTACAGGTATCTCAGAAAGGGGGGTGTGAGGCCTAAGAGGTTTTTATAAATAAGCATCAAACAGTGGGTCTTGTGATGGGTGTACAGAGGAGGAGTGTAGAGTGCAGTGATGTGTCCTATAAGGAGCATTGGTGGCAAATCTGATGGCCGAATGGTAAAGAACATCTAGCCGCTCGAGAGCACCCATACCTGCCTATGTATAAATGATGTCTCCGTAATCTAGCATGGGTAGGATGGTCATCTGAATCAGGGTTAATTTGGCAGCTGGGGTGAAAGAGGAGCGGCTGCGATAGAGGAAACCAAGATTAGATTTAACTAGATTTAACTTTAGCCTGCAGCTTTGATATGTGCTGAGAGAAGGACAGTGTGCCGTCTAGCCATACTCCCAAGTACTTGTATGAGGTGACTACCTCAAGCTCTAAACCCTCAGAACTAGTAATCACACCTGTGGGGAGAGTGGCATTCTTCTTACCAAACCACATGACCACTGTTTTGGAGAAGTTCAGAACAAGGTTAAGGGTAGAGAAAACTTGTTGGACACTAAGAAATCTTTTCTGTAGATCATTTAACACAAATTCCGGGGAGTGGCCAGCTGAGTATAAGACTGTATCATCTGCATATAAATGGATGAGAGACCTTTCTAATGCCAGAGCTATGTTGTTGATATAAATTGAGAAGAGCGTGCGGCCTAGGATCAAGTCTTGGGGTACTCCCCTGGTGACAGGCAGTGGGTGAGACAGCAGATTTTCTGACATCATAGACTGCATTCTTTGTGAGAGGTAGTTAGCAAACCAGGCCAAAGACCCCTGAGACACTAATACTCCTTAGCCGGCCCACAAGAATGGAATGGTCTACCGTATCAAAAGCTTTGGCCAAGTCAATAAAAATAGCAGCACAACATTGCTTAGAATCAAGGCTAATGGTGACATCATTGAGGACCTTTAAGGTTGCAGTGACACATCCATAACCTGAGCGGAAACCAGATTGCATACCCAAGAGAACACTATAGACATCAAGAAAGCCAGTCAGTTGATTATTGACAAGTTTTTCCAACACTTTTGATAAACATGGCAAAATAGAACCAGGCCTATAACAGCTAGGATCAGCTTGATCTCCCCATTAAATAAAGGACGAACCGTGGCTGCCTTCCAAGCAATGGGAACCTCCCCCAGAACGGAGAGACAGGTTAAAAAGGTTGGAGATTGGCAATGATAGGGGCAGCAACCTTAAAGAAGAAAGGGTCTAAACCATTTTACCCAGATGTTTTTTTTGCTTCAAGTTTAACTTCTTAGGGAGAAGCAGCAGAGGTGACAGTTTTGGAGAGTCTGGCGTGCCCAAAGTAAAATGTCTGCTACTCAGGCCCAGAAAATAGGATATGCACATAATTAGAACTATTGGATAGGAAACACTCTGAAGTTTCTAAAAGTGTTAAAATAATGTATGTGAGTATAACAGAACTGATATAGCAGGCGAAAACCCGAGAAATGTCTGTCCGGATTTTTTTTTTTTGTGACCTTTGCTCTGTTTGATACTCTCTCTATTGATTTTAATGGAAACCAGCTCCTAGACTGCAGTACCTATGGCTTCCACTAGATGTCAACAGTCTTTATACAGAGTCTGGAAGCTGTAGCACTAAGCAGAACGGATAGGAACAGGAAATAGTCGAGGTAGCTCAGATGTCAACAAGATTTTATGAGCGCGAGACCGAGTGCGCGCCCCACTGTATTTTCCTTTCATAACGTTTAGGTTACCATCTGAGTGAAATATTATCGCTAATATTCATAAAGGATAGCTAAGGATGCATTATAAATGATCTATGATTGATAGGTATATTTCAACGCGTTCTCGTCACGGTTCAATGGGCGATTCAACGTTGGATTTTCTGATCATAACGCGCCAACCAAACTGAGATTTATGGATATAATAAATGACTTTTTCTAACAAAATAACTATTGGATGTCTTCGTTCGACAATTGGAAAGCCCTCAGCAGAAGTTCTTCGAAAGGTAAGAGATTTATTTTAGCTGTGATATGGGTTTTGTGTGACCCGCGCTGGATATGAATTTATGCTAATGTGGAAAATATGTGGGGTGCTATCCTCAAACAATCAAATGTTGTGCTTTCGCCGTAAAGCCTTTTTGAAACTTGACAACGCTGTGCTATTGCCAAGAATCAGAGCTTTTGATGACTATGCAACACTTGTATATTGATGAATGTTTAATAATTCAACTTTTGGATTTTGAATTTGGCGCCTTACATTTCACCGGATAGTGTCGGGAGTGGCCCGCTAGCGCGCCGCTACTCCCTAATTAAGGAGCTCCTTTAGCACCTCGGACTCAGTGACAGCCTGCAGGGAGAAACTTTGTAGCGGGGCAGGGGAAATAAAGGGAGAAGCATTGGGCATAGGTGCATTAGAAGGGGTGGGAGATGAGGAAATGTTGGACGGGCAAGGAGGCGTGGCTGAGTCAAATAGGAATCCTGACTTAATGAAGTGGTGATTAAAACCTCTTAAGGATCCGCCCCTGTTTTTAAATTTTTGCCTAAAATGAAATACCCAAATCTAACTGCCTGTAGCTCAGGCCCTGAAGCAAGGATATGCATGTTCTTGGTACCGTTTGAAATGAAACACTTTGAGGTTTATGGAAATGTGAAAGGAATGTAGTAGAATATAACACAATAGATCTAGTAAAAGATAATACAAAGAAAAAACCAACCGTTCTTTTGAATTTTTTTGTACCATCTTCTTTGAAATGCAAGAGAAAGGCCATAATGTATTATTACAGCCCAGTTAATTTTGGTCACTAGATGGCAGCAGTGCATGTGCAAAGTTTTAGACTGATCCATTGAACCATTGCATTTCTGTTAACAATTTTGAATGAAGACTGCCCAAATGTGCCTAATTTGTTTATTAATAACTTTTCATGTTCAAAACTGTGCACTCTCCTCAAACAATAGCATGGTATTATTTCACTGTAATAGCTACTCTAAATTGGACAGTGCAGTTAGATTAACAATATCAGATATGTCTATGTCCTGGGAAAATTTCTTGTTACTTACAACCTCATGCTAATCGCATTAGCCTACGTTAGCTCAACCGTCCCGTCGAAGGGACACTGATCCAAAATTAAAGAGCTCAGTCATGTGCTTCTTGTCAGTAACAACCACATCATCAACATTAAAGGACATGGGCAGCTGTGAGGAGGAGGGTTTATTCTCCAGGTCGAGAGCCAGTCAGCCTGAGTATGCATGTGTCGAGCCTTTCGCCAAATTCTTGAGGTGGAGTAACTCTGCAAGATCACAGTCGGGGCTGAACCTGTTTTTAATTCTCATTTTCTTTATGGGGGCATGTTTGTTAACAATACCACTGAAAATATCAAAAAAGAAGGTCCAAGCGTCTTCGACAGAGGGGATCAAGCTGATTCTATACCATTTTACAGAGGCCAGTTCATGAAGGAAGGCTTGCTCATTAAAGTTTTTTTAGCAAGAGTCTATGACAAATCAGGACAGGTCATTTCACTGAGCAGTCATTACGAACACAGGCTGTAAAACAGTGATCAGTGAGGTCATTACAGAAAACACCAGACTGATACCTTTCAGGATTATTTGTGAGGATAATATCGAGGAGAGTAACCTTTTCTGGGTGTTTGAAGTCATACCTTGTGGGATTGGTAATAATCTGAAGAAGATTTAGGGAGTCCCATTGCTTTAAGACTTGGTCAGGTGGTTTAAGCATGTCCCAGTTTAGGTCAACTAGCAGGACAAATGCAGACTTAATGTAAGGGGCCAGGAGAGAGCTTAGGGCAGGTAGGGTACAGGCCGGTGCTGATTGAGGACGATAGCACCCAGCAGCAGTCAACAAAGAGCTATTTGAAAGTTTAATACTTAAAACCAGCAAATTAAATTGTTTGGGGACAGACTTGGTGGAGACAACCGAGCACTGAAGGTGATCCTTGGCAAAGATCGCCACTCCCCCACCTTTGGAAGATCTGTCTTGCCAAAAAAGGTTATAACCAGAAAGGTTAACACTCTTCCTTAACCATGTCTCAGTAATGACCAACACATCTGTATTGGAACTGTGAACCCACAATTTCAATTGATCCATTTTAGGTATAAAGCTTCTAGTGTTAACATGCAGAAAACCCAGGCTTTTACAGGAGCAGAAATCAGTGAAGCAGATATCAGAGCACAAGTCAGAATTGGGGCTAGCAACATAGATGGGCCAGGGTGTACATGCACATTTCCAGATATCATCAACAGTTATACTGTACAATCAAGGCAATCAAGGCACGGCAATCAAGGCAATCTTATGAAAGGTTTCTGAATCGCTTCCTTTTTGATGGTTGTAGAATTTAACGGCCCCTTTCTGGAATTTGATCATTAGCGGGTATTGTCCTAATGCTGCTCTGCATGCATTATTTGGTGTTTTACGTTGTACACAGAGGATGTTTTTGCATAATTCTGCTATGCAGAGTCTCAATTTAGTGTTTGTCCCATTTTGTGAATTCTTGGTTGGTGAGTGGACCCGAGACCTCACAACCATGAAGGGTCAATGGGTTCTATAACTGAATCAAGTATTTTTTGCCAAATCCTAATTGGGATGTCGAATTTTATGTTCCTTTTGATGGAATAGAAGGCCCTTCTTGCCTTGTCTGTCAGATCGTTCACAGCTTTGTGGAAGTTACCTATGATGTTGATGTTAAGGCCGACATAGGTATAGCTTTTTGTGCACTCTAGGGCAACTGTGTCTAGATGGAATTTGTATTTGTGGTCCTGGCAACTGGACCTTTTTTGGAACACCATTATTTTTGTCTTTGAGATTAACTGTCAGGGCCCAAGTCTGACAGAATCTGTGCAGAATATCTAAGTGCTGCTGTAGGCCCTCCTTAGTTGGGGACAGAAGCACCAGATCATCAGCAAACAGTAGACATTTGACTTCAGATTCTAGTATGGTGATACCTGGTGTTGCAGACTGTTCTATTGCTCCTGCCAATTCGTTGATATACTGTATATAATGTGAGGCTCAAGATACCTCCCTGTCTCACCCCAAGGCCCTGAGGAAAGAAATACATTTTTTTTGCCACTTTTAAATGTACATGGATTTTATAATGTCTTGTGTTTTCCCCCCAACATCCATCAATTAATATAGCAGATCCTCGTGTCTAATTGAGTAAAAAGCTTTTTTGAAATCAACAAAGCATGAGAAGCCTTTGCCTTTGTTTTGTTTTGTTTGTTTGTCAATTAGGGTGTGCAGGGTGAATACGTGGTCTGTCGTACTGTAATTTGGTAAAAAGCCAATTTGACATTTACTCAGGACATTGTTTTCACCAAGAAAATGTAGAAGTGCTGTTACTTATAATGCAGAGGATTTTTCAGTTGATGTATATCCCACTGTAGTTATTGGGGTCAAATTTGTCTCCACTTTTGTGGATTGGGGTGATCAGTCCTTGGTTCCAAATACTGAGGGAAATCCAAGAGCTGAGGATGATGTTAATGAGTTTAAGTATAGCCAATAGGAATATGTGGACTGTATATTTTATCATTTCATTAAGGATACCATCAACACCACAGGCCTTTTTGGGTTGGAGGTTTTGTATTTTGTCCTATTCTCTCTCTCTCTCTCTCTCTCTCTCTCTCTCTCTCTCTCTCTCTCTCTCTCTCTCTCTCTCTCTCTCTCTCTCTCTCTCTCTCTCTCTCTCTATCCCCATTGACTAGGGACTGAAAGGGCCTGACAGGACAGAGTATATCCCTCTAGTAATTTAATAGGGTCTCTATGGGAGAGTATAGGGATTACGTCAATTAGTGTTGTCACAGTGGCACAACCCCCCCTTTGCTCTCATGGGCTCAAAGGTCAAAGTTGACGACAGACATGGAGGCTTAACTGCCGGTGTCACTCCTAATGACCTCCCACTGTCTATCTGTGTTTGTATCTCTCTTTGTCTCTGGACCTTTCTATCTCCTCTCCCTCTCTCCTTTACGTATGTGTCTGTGTTCATGTGTTCATATGTTTGTTTGTATCTCTCAGAGAGAGAGAGAGAGAGATACAGTACCAGTCAAATGTTTTACATTGTAGAATAATAGTGAAGAGAAAAAATGAAATAACACATATGGAATCATGTAGTAACCAAAAAAGTGTTGATCAAAATATATTTTAGATTTTAGATTCTTCAAATCAAGTAGCCTCCCTTTGCCTTGATAACAGCTTTGCACACTCTTGGCATTCTCTCAACCAGCTTCACTTGGAATGCTTTTCCAACAGTCTTGAATGGTGTTCCCACATTAGCTGAGCTGTTGTTGGCTGCTTTTCTTTCACGCTGCGGTCCAACTCATCCCAAACCATCTCAATTGGGTTGAGTTTGGGTGATTGTGGAGGCCAGGTCATCTGATGCAACACTCCATCACTCTCCTTCTTGGTCAAATAGCCCTTACACAGCCTGGAGGTGTGTTGGGTAATTGTCCTGTTGAAAAACAAATAGTCCCACTAAGCGCAAACTAGATGGAATGGCGTATCGCTGTAGAATGCTTGAATTGTGCCTTGAATTCTAAATAAATCACAGACAGTGTCACCAGCAAAGCACCCCCACACCATCACTCCTCCTCCTCCATGCTTCACGATTGGCACCACACATGCGGATATCATCCGTTCACCTATTCTGCGTCTCATAAAGACACAGTGGTTTCAACCAAAAATCTCAAATTTGGACTTATCAGACCAAAGGACAGATTTCCACTGGTCTAATGTCCATTGCTTGTGTTTCTTGGCCCAAGCAAGTCTCTTCTTTTTATTGGTGTCCTTTAGTAGTGGATTCTTTGCAGCAATTCAACCATGAAGGCCTGCTTCACACAGTCTCCTCTGAACAGTTGATGTTGAGATGCATCTGTTACTTGAACTCTGTGAAGCACTTATTTGGGGTGCAATTTCTTAGGCTGGTAACTGTAATGAACCTGTCCTCTGCAGCAGAGGAAACTCTGGGTCTTCCTTTCCTGTGGCGGTCCTCATGAGAGCCAGTTTCATCATAGCGTTTAATGGTTTTTGTGACTGCACTTGAGAAAACTTGAAATGTTCCGTATTGACTGACCTTCATGTCTTAAAGTAATGGTGGACTGTCGCTTCGCTTTGCTTAATCTCTCAGGGATTGCTGGGGCGCTAGCGCCCCAATCCCGACACTACCAGGTGAAATGTAAGGCGCCAAATTCAAAATCCAAAAGTTGAATTATTAAACATCCACCAATATACAAGTGTTCCATACTCATCAAAAGCTCTGTTTCTTGGCAATATCACAGCGTTGTCAGATTTCAAAAAGGCTTTACGGCGAAAGCAGCACATTTGATTGTTTGAGGGTAGCACCTCACATATTTTTCCCATAGCCATGAATCGATTAGCCATCACGGCACACACATAACACATTTCACAGCGAAAACAAATCAATTACCTGTTGAAGAACTTCTGCTGAGGTCATCCTAAGTGTCCAACGAAGACAATCCATGGTTCTTTTGTTAGAAAAAGTAATGTATTTTATCCATAAATCTCCATTTGGTTCGCGGCGTTATAATCAGAAGCGACAGCTTCCACTCCTCCATTGAAGCGTGGCGCAAACTCGTTCATCTTATACCTATAAACTTGTCCAAGAACAATCAAACATAGTTTTAAATGTATCCTTAGGAACACTTTTACGTTATATTTACTATTATAAATCAACCGAATATAAACTGATCGATAAAGGCGGTAAAAGACACTGTGCACCTTGTCGGGAGCAGCGCACTGGGTACTGTTGACATAAAAAGTACACTTCCTGGTTTGCTCTTCTTCTCTGGTCTAAAGCATCCAAATAGAAAATTTACACTGTCTCGAGACTGTTGACATCTAAAGGAAGCGATGGGTACTGCATTCATATGCCCTTATATGGTTATTTTCATGAGGGAGGGGTTCCAAATGAGCAATGTTTTACTTTGGGCACGCCAGGCTCTCCAAAACCGACCCCTCAGCTGCCACTCCCTAACAAGTTAATTGAGCTGTTCTTGACATAATATGGACTTGGTATTTTACCAAAAAGGGCTATATTCTGTATACCACCCCTACCTTGTCACAACACAACTGTGTTTGGTTACTTAATAATTCCATATGTGTTATTTCATAGTTTTGATGTCTTCACTATTATTCAACAATGTAGAAAATAGTAAAAATAAAGAAAAACCCTTGAATGAGTAGGTGTGTCCAAACCTTTGACTGGTGAGAGAGAGAGAGATTTCACCCTATCTATCTCCTCTGTCTCCCTCCCTACCTTTACATGGCAGTCAGTCACCCAAGCAGTATCACAGCAGTAACCAAACAGCATCACAGCTGTAACCAAGCAGTAACCAAACAGCATCACAGCAGTAACCAAACAGCATCACAGCTGTAACCAAGCAGTAACCAAACAGCATCACAGCAGTAACCAAACAGCATCACAGCAATAACCAAGCAGTAACCAAACAGCATGACAGCAGTAACCAAACAGCATCACAGCAGTAACCAAGCAGTAACCAAACAGCATGACAGCAGTAACCAAGCAGTAACCAAGCAGTAACCAAACAGCATCACAGCAGTAACCAAACAGCATCACAGCAGTAACCAAACAGCATCACAGCAGTAACCAAGCAGTAACCAAACAGCATGACAGCAGTAACCAAGCAGTAACCAAGCAGTAACCAAACAGCATCACAGCAGTAACCAAACAGCATCACAGCAGTAACCAAACAGCATCACAGCAGTAACCAAACAGCATCACAGCAGTAACCAAGCAGTAACATGTAACAAGTACTTTTGGGTGTCAGGGAAAATATATGGAGTAAAAAGTACAAGTTGTCAAAAATGTAAATAGTAAAGTAAAGTACAGATACACCAAAAACTACTTAAGTACTTTACACCACTGGTCGTACAATACCTTAGCTTTTCTTCACTTTGACATACATACTGCTTCACACTGAGTCTGTCTGGATGGCACGGATTTAGATTTTCTTGGTTCTACATGGTCTGCAGGACTAAATACAAAACTTTCAACTCTCTGTAGTTGTTATACAACTGTGTTCTTCCTGTTCTGTGTGTGTGTGTGTTTGTGCATGCGTGTGTGTTTGTGCATGCGTGCATGTGTTTGCTTTTGTGTGCGTGCATGTGTGCGTGCATGTGTGCGTGCATGTGTGTGTGTAAGTTTGTGTGTGTATGTGTTTGTAGACAGAGGTGACAAGCAGACAGACAGGCTCTAATCAACTGTGAAAAAGGTTCCCCTTATCACCGCACTGCAATAAAGGCACACAAAGGACCAATTCTCCTGCAGTGTGTGTGTGTGTGTGTGTGTGTGTGTGCAGGGGAAAGCAGGGGGAGAACAGGGGGGAAAAAAGGGGGAGAGCAGGGTTGAGAACAGGGGAGAGCAGGGGGAGAACAGGGGGAGAGCAGAGAGAGAACAGGGGAGAGCAGGGGAGAGCAGAGAGAGAACAGGGGGAGAGCAGGGGGAGATTGATGGAAACAGGGGAAGAGCAGGGGGAGAACAGAGGTAGAACAGGGGAAGAGCAGAGAGAGAACAGGGGAAGAGCAGGGGGAGAGCAGAGAGAGAACAGGGGAAGTGCAGGGGGAGAGCAGAGAGAGAACAGGGGAAGAGCAGGGGGAGAGCAGAGAGAGAACAGGGAGAGAGCAGGGGGAGAGCAGAGGGAGAACAGGGAGAGAGCAGGGGGAGATTCACGGAAATAGCCAGACTCAACAGTGTGTGTGTGTGTGTGTGTGTGTGTGTGTGTGTGTGTGTGTGTGTGTGTGGATTTGCATCCTTGTGTGCTTGCATATGCGTGTGTGTAAAGGGGACCAACCAGAGGACAGAGCTGGCTCCTGTCTGTATCCAGGGTCCCTCCTCAGGCCCTCATTAGCCACGCTAAGTGACCTTTGAGGAGGCGAAGATAGACGGGGGATGGGACACAGCCAGAAAGCATATCGCACTCTCCTTCTCCATCTCCCTCTTTTCTCCCTCTCTCTTTTCTCTGTACTGTCATTCTCTCTCCTGTCTCTCCACCTCTCTCCCCTTCTCTCTCTCCTCCATCACTTTATCTCTCTCCCTCTCTCTCTCCTCCATCACTCTCTCACCCTCCTGGGTGGTTCAGTGGTTCCAGAGTTGAGTGAGCCCATACTGTTCAACAGGTTTTTATATATCATACACTACAGTACAGCATTGTCTATGAATAGATTTAGAGAAAGTGTGTGCACTATATCAGAACTGTCAATGTGTTTTACTTCCTTTCAACAGGTTTTGGCAACCCTGTTATAAAAATCCCAGATCCCACAGTAGTGTGTGTTATTGAATGGGTGTGTGTGTCCCTTTTTAGTGTGTCAGATATGCAGACGTTGTCTGTTTGAATCATCTCTCAACCACTCTCTCTCTCTCTCTCTCTCTCTCTCTCTCTCTCTCTCTCTCTCTCTCTCTCTCTCTCTCTCTCTCTCTCTCTCTCTTTGTGTGTAGCCTGATTAGAGGCAGTGTGGGCTGGGGAGAGCTGTCTGCTGTGCTGGACTGTCTGGAACTCCTCCAGACATACAGTCAGACCTGCTGATGAAGAGACAGGCTGGAATGTGGGAGGAACCACACACACACAATTACCGGAGAAGGAAGGAGGACACTCACACAAACGTTAATGCTGCCTGGAGGGAAGGCACAAGGTGACCCTCTGAGACAGATGCTTGTGTGTGTATGTGTGTGGTTGTGTATATGTGTGTGTCCTGTTTTGCTATCTTATCCCTTAGATTTTAGTTAGTATCAGAAATGTGTAAAGTGGAGAAGCTGTGTTTGTATTAATGTATATACATACTGTATAGTATCTTATCATGACAGTAAGTGTTTTACAAGAGAAACAGACAAAAATGCCTTGGAGTTCCATTAGAGTAAACAATGTTAGTTAGTGAATGCCAAAATCCCATATATCTTTTGGTTTCAAAATAAATGGCACCATTAATATAGTTATCTTTATATACATTTCTAGTATATTTTATTTATTTATTTTTTGCAAAACAATAAAAAAGTGTTTCAGTAACAGAACTACTAGTTGTGTTGGTTAAAAACATAACTGCAGAAGTTAAAATGAATATTTTTCTGATTAAAGCAAAAGTGAATTCAGGTGCTATGTCTGTATGTACAATTCCTGGTGTACCATATCATACCATAAAGTTTAATTGAAGCAAATTATAACAAATAAAAAGTGTTCCTTTTTAAAATGGAACACTTTTTCATTACATCCATTTTACCACCGTTATTTTGTTTAATTATGTTAGATTTGAATACATAAGTAAATACCTGGTAACTAGGGAACCGTACTAAAAAAAGACGTATTTCTAAGTGATATTGAGAACCAGAGATTTTACCACCCAACGGGTAGTTTAGTCCAAAGTGTGAGTCTCTCTCTCTGGCTGTTGTTGCGTCCTCGAAGCCATGCTTTTTTTTCTTGCTTTTCTAAGATGTCGTATCCTTCTCTCTCTGTTTCTCGTTTTGAGCAGTAGGCTTATTGTCCCAATGCAGGCTGCGCTGTACGACAGTCAGTGGCAGCATCAATCCATCCATACACATCTTCTTCTTTCAATGAATTCATCCATCCATCCATGTCTTCTTTTTATATTTTTCATATCAACAACCTATTTTTTTCCACAATTAACTTTTTCCCTTTAATCTACACAAAATAAGAATCATGAAAAGACCAGGGTAAGACCATGGTAAGACCATGAAAAGACTATGGTAAGACCATGAAAAGACCAGGGTAAGACCAGGGTAAAGCTTATTTGAATATTCCATTATGTTCCCCCGTAGGCTTGCAACATTTTTATTGAAATTATTTTTAGACATAGTTTGGAACAATATACTTTTCAAACACGTGCCATTTCCAGACTGGCTCTCTGGTACTTTTAAAGATATGACCCATTTTATATATAGAATTTGACATCATAGGTCATTAACAAATCACAGCCCTCCTTAGGATTGCACATTCAGCAAATCACCAGCAGAATACATTTTCCCATTCACTGTGTTGTTGATGCTCATAAAATGTATCAGAACTTAAACATTTGCAGAGAGCCCACTCTGGAAATGTGATGTACTTGTAGAGTATATTGTTCCAATAAATATTTTTATGTTGAATAAATGAATGTGACAAATTGTATTTCAGAATCTAGACAATCTCTATATGCTATAGCACACTATGAGGAGTGTGATGCCACCAAGGTGTTGTCTGTATCGTGTACGTTTCACAGGTCATAGGGGCTTACAGGAGGCATGAAGGTCTAAAAGGTTATTCAAATGATAAAAGCATGTCAAACAGCATAACTCCAATTAAGATTTTATGTGAGAATTGCAAGAACAAAATATTTTTTGGTCTATCCTGGTGTGAAATCTCCCAGTAACTCCCTAAATTCCCAGTATTCTAGAAAACCTGGGATTATTGGGGAAGTTAAAATAATTTTGCAACCTCTGTGTTTTCAGAAAATACTTGATCTATCTCAGTCATGATTATGAGCAGAACTTTCAAATAAGATTTCTTTGGGTTTCCATGATGTCATCAGAATGACTCTGTTTTCTATATACACTCTGGACAGACAGGGAGCTTGTCTATTTCAGTGTCTCCTGAATTTACAACCTTTTTTACACATGCTGTGTGGCAAAAGTTCTCTTACCCTTTTTTCTCACGATCATTAATTCATCACATCTTGAAGCTTGCTCTACTCTAATGGCCGCATCCTCTCGAAGAATTACAAAAGTATTCAAAGCACCACACTGCAAGCACTACTGCCATCTGTACGAAGTCATACCATCATTTTTACTACGTTCCTCTGCTATCGTCAGAATGATAAATTGATTGCTGTAAAATATACATGTGATTGTTTTATTTATAGGATATGAGAATTGAATAGTGTCTTGGAGGATCCTGTTGCATCGTGTGTGATAAACGCTGAGCCCAATATGGTGGGTCAGTAACACCAGCATCCCTGTATCAAACATCTGTAGTAACCATCTCAAAAACAGGAAAGAAAATGAGTAGAAAAATATCAGCGAGCTATCTGCTGGAAATTATGGGATTATTTGGGGCTCTCGGGCAAGGTATAACAGACAAAGGTGCTACTGTAGGGTAGGGGCTAGCTAGTGAGTTAGTGAGTTATCAGAATAGGCTACAGGGGGTAGAGGGGGTAGGTGAAACTGGGGGAGACTTGGGAGAGAGACTGGGGAGATGGGAAGGATAGAGGGAGAGTGGGAGACAACTGACTGGAAGGATAGAGGGAGGGAGACAACTGACTGGAAAGATAGAGGGGAGAGGGGAGACAACTGACTGGAAGGATAGAGGGAGAGGGGAGACAACTGACTGGAAGGATAGAGGGAGAGGGGAGACAACTGACTGGAAGGATAGAGGGGAGGGAGACAACTGACTGGAAGGATAGAGGGAGAGGGGAGACAACTGACTGGAAGGATAGAGGGGAGAGGGGAGACAACTGACTGGAAGGATAGAGGGAGAGGGGGAGACAACTGACTGGAAGGATAGAGGGAGAGGGGGAGACAACTGACTGGAAGGATAGAGGGAGGGAGACAACTGACTGGAAGGATAGAGGGAGGGAGACAACTGACTGGAAGGATAGAGGGAGGGGAGACAACTGACTGGAAGGATAGAGGGAGGGAGACAACTGACTGGAAGGATGGAGGGGAGGGGAGACAACTGACTGGAAGGATAGAGGGAGGGGAGACAACTGACTGGAAGGATAGAGGAGAGGGGAGACAACTGACTGGAAGGATAGAGGGAGAGGGGAGACAACTGACTGGAAGGATAGAGGGAAGGGGGAGACAACTGACTGGAAGGATAGAGGGGAGAGGGGGAGGCAACTGACTGGAAGGTGATTGTGATAGTTGTATCAGTAAGGTCACTGGAAGACAGTATGATAGGTGGGACACTGCTGACTCTTCATGTACTTGATGGCGAACTTCAACTCTGTACTCTTCTTCTCCCATTTGTGGATGGACATGAGCAGCAACTGCTGGTCCACTTTCCGGCCCATGATGAGGAAGTTACTGCCAAGGTTGTCCAGCTGAGCACATGGGCAGTTGGCTCCATTCTTTATGTACAGCGTCAGCTTCTTCAAGTCCTTCTTACGCAGGACACCCATCTTGAGCACCTTCTTCTTCTTCTGAGCGGCGATGAGTTTACGGTCGCCATTCTCTTTCTTCACTTCTTTGATCTTCATCTTGATAGCTAGGGGAGAAGGGAGAGAGAGAGGAAGGAAAGAGTGAGAAAGGAGAGAAAAGGAGAGGGTTGGAGGAGAAAGTGATTGAGAGAGAAAGAGAGAGAGAGAGAGAGAGAGAGACGGAGAGAGAGATAAAACATTTGATCAGTGACTTGCATTTCTATTTCAAATAAACATCCTGATGGTAGTTTTGCCTTTAAGATGGAATCAATGGCAGAATAAACAAACACAACTTAAATCCATGCTCTAAACAACAACAAAACTCAGAAAAACATGCAACCCTTTAGCAAATCGAATCAGCCCTTCGTTGGACTTAATCATTCAAAAACTATATGAAAGCTAATCATGTGTTTGTGTTGGGACCTGGCCATTGCCTTGACGGCACATGCACACGCACACATACACAAGCACACACACACACACACATACACACGAGAACGCACGCACACACACGCACACACACCCACACACACACCCACACACACACACACACACACACACACACACACACACACACACGCACATACACACACGCACACATTTTTTTATTTAAAACAATTTATTTCACCTTCATTTAACCAGGCTAGTTTAGAACAAGTGCTCATTTACAACTGCGACCTGGCCAAGATAAAGCAAAGCAGAGCGACAAAAACAACAACACAGAGTTACACATGGGATAAACAAACGTACAGTCAATAACACAATAGAAAAATCTGTGTACAGTGTGTGCAAATGAAGTAAGGAGGTAAGGCAATAAATAGGCCATATTGGCGAAGTAACTACAGTTTATCAATTAGCACTGGAGTGCTTGATGTGCAGATGAGGATGTGCAAAAGAGCAGAAAAACTAAAACAAATATGGGGATGAGGTAGTTGGTTGGATGGGCTATTTACAGATGGGCTGTGTACAGCTGCAGCGATCGGTAAGCTGCTCTGACAGCTGATGCTTGAAGTTAGTGAGGGAGATATAAGTCTCCAACTTCAGTGATTTTTGCAATTAGTTCCAGTCATTGGCAGCAGAGAACTGGAAGGAAGGGAGGCCAAAGGAGGTGTTGGCTTCAGGGGTGACCAGTGAAATATACTTGCTGGAGCGCGTGCTACGGGTGGGTGTTGCTATGGTGACCAGTGAGCTGAGATAAGGTGGAGCTTTACCTAGCAAAGACTTACAGATGAACTGGAGCCAGTGGGTTTGGCGACGGATATGTAGTGAGGGCCAGCCAACGAGAGCATACAGGTCGCAGTGGTGGGTAGTATATGGGGCTTTGGCACCCCCATAGAGACCGCCACACACACACACGCACACGCACACACATACACACGTGTCGTCTGCGTAGAAGTGGATTCAAGAATCACCCGCAGCAAGAGTGACATTGATATATACAGAGAAAAGAGTCGGCCCGAGAATTGAACCCTGTGGCACCCATATAGAGACTGCCACACACACATACACACGCACATACACACACACACACACAAAAGGACTCAGCTGTAGGTAAAATGATTTACCCTTGCCCTGTGTGCCCACGCAGAGACATGAGTAATGTTCTGGGAGTGAATGGAAATGAAAGGAGAGAGAAAGAGGAAGGCACACATACACACACACACGCACACGCGTGCGCACACACACGGACACACGCACACATACACAAACACGGGTAGACCCCGCCCCAAGCACAGGGGTACTTTACACCTCTCCAGAGGGTTATCATTTACCCCTACACAACTAATCACTATTACCTTGGGACTGCCACAAGACTGCATCCTCTGTGTCTGTGTTTGTGTGTGTCTGTGTTTGTTTCAGAGAGGAATTCTCCATGTAAGCACACCCGGACAGACCAAATGAATCATGTTGAGGATGAAGGACCAACGTTGGTATGAAACATCGATATGTTCCCAACCACCTGGATTATTGACATGTTATTTCTGGCCTCCTTTCCTACTGTTTTATAATGTTTCATACACACAGACACACACACAGTCTTAGCATGTTCAGGGGGTATTTGTGTGGTGTGTGTCTCGGTCCCACCAGCCAGGATTTGACCTGAGACATTGTACAAAATAATGCAAGTAACAGAAAATGGGAATTGAAAGAGTTGTCTGACAGTTTTCAGAAAGGAAACAGAGAGAGAGAGAGAGAGAGAGAGAGAGAGAGAGAGAGAGAGAGAGAGAGAGAGAGAGAGAGAGAGAGAGACTGTCATTTTGAGCAGAAACAGCCCTTCCTGGGGTGAGAGCATGTCAGCCTCACTACATGCAGGTGTTGGGTATACAGATTTACACCTAGCAGGTCTACAGCCTGGCCTCTTCCTTGCTTGGTCAGCAGCTTCCTGCCACTGTGACTGACTGCATATCCAGCTGCCCACCGGGTAAAAACCTGAGGTAATATCAAATCAACACCCAATGTTGGTTGATTGAGAAGAAACGTGAATTCTACTAGAAATCAACCAACCCTCGAAATCCTCATTGATTTGCGGTTGAAATCTAGGTTAAAATAACGTAATCGTTCTCACTCAAGACCATGGTAATCCACTGAGCTATTGTCAAGCAGACAAGTCTCAGGCAAGGATAAGGATGATATATTCAAGCCAAGTAATTTATAAATAGGTACAAATTAATTGAAATGTTGAGGCATTACCAGAAGTTGACACCAAGTGTGAAAATCTTGTATAATAATGCTGTCATTTCTGCTGAATATTTGCGTCATTCTTGGCTCAAACAAACAATCCAAGTCTCTAAAATCTTTACCTCTGTAATCATCTCTGGATTTCACTCAACTAACTACTAGACACTCAGCTAAAAGAGTTCATGCTTATGAAGTGAACGATGCTCTCCTAAGCTTGCCGGTGTGTGTGTGTGCTTTGATTGGCTATCTGCCTTCATACGCAATCATACTGCATTCTGAGATAGTTATTGTGTCATGTTACTTCATGCTCTGTTCCACAACTATTCTCTTTTATTCCCCCTGGACTATACAACTGACTATTATTCAATCTCCCAATTAAACAGATGGATAACTGTCTAGATTACTATTTCTTACCTCATGTTAGATGACAAGGGAGTGTGTGTGTGTGTGTGTGTGTGTGTGTGTGTGTGTGTGTGTGTGTGTGTGTGTGTGTGTGTGTGTGTGTGTGTGTGTGTGTGTGTGTGTGTGTGTGTGTGTGTGTGACCTCATGCTATATGACAAATAATTGTGTGGTTGGCTGTTAGTCAGTGTTGGCTGCTACTCTGAGTGTGAAAGAGAATAAAGACACAGGATGTGACCCAAATGGCACCATATTAACAATATGATACACTTGCTTTGACCAGGACCCATAAGGTCACGTGACTTGTATTGTATTGCTCCAGTTCCACCATTTTTCAACCAGAAGTACCTTCTCAGTAATGTAAGTTATGGCTGGTATCATGTTAACTTAATGTAAGTTATGGCTGGTATCATGTCAACTTAATGTAAGTTATGGCTGGTATCATGTTAACTTAAAGTAAGTCATGGCTGGTATCATGTTAACTTAATGTAAGTCATGGCTGGTATCATGTTAACTTAATGTAAGTTATGGCTGGTATCATGTTAACTTAATGTAAGTTATGGCTGGTATCATGTTAACTTAATGTAAGTCATGGCTGGTATCATGTTAACTTAATGTAAGTTATGGCTGGTATCATGTTAACTTAATGTAAGTTATGGCTGGTATCATGTTAACTTAATGTAAGTTATGGCTGGTATCATGTTAACTTAATGTAAGTTATGGCTGGTATCATGTCAACTTAATGTAAGTTATGGCTGGTATCATGTTAACTTAATGTAAGTTATGGCTGGTATCATGTCAACTTAATGTAAGTTATGGCTGGTATCATGTTAACTTAATGTAAGTTATGGCTGGTATCATGTCAACTTAATGTAAGTTATGGCTGGTATCATGTTAACTTAATGTAAGTAATGGCTTGTATCATGTTAACTTAATGTAAGTTATGGCTGGTATCATGTTAACTTAATGTAAGTTATGGCTGGTATCATGTCAACTTAATGTAAGTTATGGCTGGTATCATGTTAACTTAATGTAAGTTATGGCTGGTATCATGTTAACTTAATGTAAGTTATGGCTGGTATCATGTCAACTTAATGTAAGTTATGGCTGGTATCATGTTAACTTAATGTAAGTTATGGCTGGTATCATGTCAACTTAATGTAAGTTATGGCTGGTATCATGTTAACTTAATGTAAGTTATGGCTGGTATCATGTCAACTTAATGTAAGTTATGGCTGGTATCATGTTAACTTAATGTAAGTAATGGCTTGTATCATGTTAACTTAATGTAAGTTATGGCTGGTATCATGTTAACTTAATGTAAGTTATGGCTGGTATCATGTCAACTTAATGTAAGTTATGGCTGGTATCATGTTAACTTAATGTAAGTTATGGCTGGTATCATGTTAACTTAATGTAAGTTATGGCTGGTATCATGTTAACTTAATGTAAGTTATGGCTGGTATCATGTCAACTTAATGTAAGTTATGGCTGGTATCATGTTAACTTAATGTAAGTTATGGCTGGTATCATGTTAACTTAATGTAAGTTATGGCTGGTATCATGTTAACTTAATGTAAGTTATGGCTGGTATCATGTTAACTTAATGTAAGTTATGGCTAGTATCATGTTAACTTAACATGATACCAGCCATAACTTACATTAAGTTAACATGATACTAGCCATAACTTGCATTAAGTTAACATGATACCAACCATAACTACATTAAGTTGACATGATACCAGCCATAACTTACATTAAGTTAACATGATACCAGCCATAACTTACATTAACTTAATGTAAGTTATGGCTGGTATCATGTTAACTTAATGTAAGTTATGGCTGGTATCATGTCAACTTAATGTAAGTTATGGCTGGTATCATGTTAACTTAATGTAAGTTATGGCTGGTATCATGTTAACTTAATGTAAGTTATGGCTGGTATCATGTTAACTTAATGTAAGTTATGGCTGGTATCATGTTAACTTAAAGTAAGTTATGGCTGGTATCATGTTAACTTAATGTAAGTTATGGCTGGTATCATGTTAACTTAATGTAAGTTATGGCTGGTATCATGTTAACTTAATGTAAGTCATGGCTGGTATCATGTTAACTTAATGTAAGTCATGGCTGGTATCATGTTAACTTAATGTAAGTTATGGCTGGTATCATGTTAACTTAATGTAAGTTATGGCTGGTATCATGTTAACTTAAAGTAAGTCATGGCTGGTATCATGTTAACTTAATGTAAGTTATGGCTGGTATCATGTCAACTTAATGTAAGTTATGGCTGGTATCATGTTAACTTAATGTAAGTTATGGCTGGTATCATGTTAACTTAATGTAAGTTATGGCTGGTATCATGTTAACTTAATGTAAGTCATGGCTGGTATCATGTTAACTGGTGATAAAAGTTAAAGGTAATATATTGTGTATTTATTGGGGAATATCTTACATTTGGGGGTAAGTTTGGCTGTGTTTGAACCTCTAACACATAACAGTATTCCATGTGATCAAATATACCAAAAAATGTAAGACTGGTAGAATTGTATTGCTACACTATGCTATTTTGAAAATGATTGCCACTAGGGATGTGGACAGCTTGGTCAATATCCATGATTATCATAATAATTCAAAGGATAGTTTTACACAATCCTCCAAAGACTGCCTGAGGCTTTTCTCTAAACTTACACCCACACAACATGATTTCTACACACCGCAGCCAATCCAGAGCATGATAAACTCTGAAGACTCTGGCAACGTTCAAGGGAGTGTTAAACGTAGACGCTTTTCAGAGTTCTAGTCTTACAGGGACCAGCTAAAAGACTTGGCGAACAGAGGACATTCAGCTCAGTGTGTCCTGCTGGGACCAGAATTACATGCAGGGAACGAGAGACAGAGATGTTTTATGGACGTTATTATCGGGACATTGCCTGAACCGTACCATTCAAAACGTGACATGACACAAAATGAGTAAATCCTTACATTACATTGTTCCAAAATGCACTTAAACTGAGCTTGAACACAGCTAACTGGATTTCCTAACACAGGACATATTGTTGTCATTCTATCAGTGCTATTGTATGTATCACATACTGTAATGGAATCATTATCATGGTTCTCACCAGTTACATGTGGTGGTGATGTGGCTGTTGGCCGATGTAGTCCTTAATAGTTTCTGCTTGTGTGAGGTGTTTATGTGTGTTTTTGTGTGTTTGTGTGTCTGTGCATGCTTGCGTGCGTGTGAGAGAGTGTGTGTGTGTGTGTGTGTGTGTGTGAGAGAGAGAGTGTGTGTGGGAGAGTTTGTGTGTGTGTGTGAGGGGTACTGTTCTATTGTGGCTGTGAGCTCTCAACATTGTGTTTCTCATTACTGTCATCGTCTCTGGAGTGAGATGTGTGTGTGTATGTGTGTGTGTCTGTTAGTGTGTGCGTTAGTGTGTGTGTGTTTTAGTGTGTGCATGTGTGCATGTGTGTGTTAGTGTGTGTGTGCATGTGTGAGAAGACAATATACTGTATGGAGTCAAACTAGAACCCTGGTCTCACCATTTAACTACGCACATCACAAGGCTGCTCCCAGAAACTGACTGGCTCTGTCACATGTTTGAGTGTGTGTGTGTATAGCACTTACCAAAGTCACTGGCACAGTAATGCTCCATGATGTTGTCAGCTTTCAATTGGTTATCACACGGAGGACAGACTTTAGACGCTGGGGAGACATAGAGAGAGAGAGGAGAATGATTGATATTGTAGCAAAGTCAGAGTGCAGTCCCAACCGAGGCTTGAGCTTGGACCTTCGGACCGTCAACCCAACACCTCAGTTGTTACACGAAGAGATCCGAAGCTCCTGACAATGATGCTAGGTGTTGGGTTTATGAGCCTACAATACATGTCATAATTGTAGCTAGGTTAGACTACAGGTACAGTAGAGGATAATTAGATGGTTCATATAAACAGCAGCAAGAGCAGAGTAGAGTAGAGTAGAGCAAAGTATAGTACAGTATAGAGCAGGGAATAGTAGTGTATAGAGCAGAGTAGAGCATAGAACAGAGCAGAGCAGAGTATAGAGCAGAGTAGAGCAGAGTATAGAGCAGAGTAGAGTATAGAGCAGAGCAGAGCAGAGTAGAGTAATGAGCAGAGTATAGTATAGAGTAGAGTAGTGTAATGAGCAGAGTAGAGTATACGGCAGATTAGAGTATAGAGTAGAGTATAGAGCATAGTAGAGTAGAGTATAAAGCAGAGAAGAGAAGAGTAGAGTAGAGCATAGAGCAGAGTGGAGAAGAGTGTAGAGTGTAGAGTATAGAGTAGAGTAGAGCAGAGTAGAGTACAGAGCGGAGTAGAGTAAAGAGTAGAGTAGAGTAGAGTAGAGTAGAGTATAGAGCAGAGCAGAGTAGAGTAGAGCAGAGTAGAGTACAGAGCGGAGTAGAGTAAAGAGTAGAGTAGAGTAGAGTATAGAGCAGAGTAGAGTAGAGCAGAGTAGAGTATAGAACAGAGTAGAGTATAGAGCAGAGTAAAGCATAGAGCAGAGTAGAGCAGAGCAGAGTAGAGCGGAATAGAGTAGAGATCAGAGTAGTGTAGAGAGTAGAGTATAGAACAGAGCAGAACATAGTAGAGTATAGCAGAGTAGAGTAGAGTAGAGTAGAGTAGAGTATAGAGCAGAGTATAGTAGAGCAGAGTATAGAGCAAAGTAGAGTAGAGTATATTGCAGAGTATAGAGCAGAGTAGAGCAGATTATAGAGCAAAGTAGAGTAGAGCAGAGTATAGAGCAGAGTATAGCGAAGAGTAAAGCAGAGTATAGGGCAGACCAGAGTAGAGCATAAAGCAGAGTAGAGTAGAGTATAGTTAAGAGTAGAGCAGAGTAGAGTATAAAGCACAGTAAAGCAGAGTATAAAACAGAGTAGAACAGATTATAGAGCAGTGTTGAGCCGAGTAGAGCAGAGTATAGTGGAGTATAGAGTATAGTATCGTGTACAGCGGAGTGTATAGCGGAGTATAGAGTAGAGTAGAGTAGAGTATATAGCAGAGTAGAGTAGAGCAGAGTATATTGCAGAGTATAGAGCAGAGTATATTGCAGAGTATAGAGCAGAGTATAACAGAGCAGGGTCGATTTTGGAGCAGAGTAGAGTAGAGGAGAGTAGAATAGAGAAGAGTAGAGATCAGAGTAGGGAGTAGAGTAGAGCAGAGAATAGATTCGAGTAGGCAGAGTATATTGGAGTATAGAGCAGGGTATAGTAGAGTACAGAGCAGAGTAAAGCAGAGTATAGATCTGAGTAGAACAGAGTAATGAGCAGACTAGAGTAGGGTATAGAGTAGAGTAGAGTAGAGTATAGAGCAGAGCAGACTATAGTAGAGCAGAGTACAGTATAGAGCAGAGTATAGAGCAGAGTAGAGTATAGAGTAGAGCAGAGCAGAGTACAGAGCAGAGTTGAGTAGAGTAGAGCACAGTATAGAGCAGAGTATAGCAGTGTATAGAACGGACTAGCATAGAGTATAGAATAGAGTAGAGCAGAGTACAGAGCAGAGTAGAGTAGGGTAGAGCAAAGTGTAGAGCAGAGTATAGCAGAGTATAGAACAGACTAGAGTAGAGTAGAGTGGAGTAGAGTAATGAGCAGAGTACAGTAGAGCGAGCAGAGTAGAAAAGAGCAGAGTAGAGTATAGAGCAGAGTGGAGTAGAGTAATGAGCAGAGTAGAGTATTGTATAGAGTAGAGTAGAGAGCAGAGCAGAGTAGAGTATACAACAGATTAGAGTATAGAGCGGAGTAGAGTAGATAGCGGAGTAGAGTAGAGTATAAAGCAGGGTAGAGTAGAGTAGAGTATAGAGCAGAGTGGAGTAGAGTGTAGAGTATAGAGTAGAGTAGAGCAGAGCAGAGTACAGAGCAGGGTAGAGTAAAGTATAGCATAGAGTAGACTATAGTATAGAGCAGAGTAGAGTATAGTGTAGAGTAGAGTATAATATGGAGCAGAGTAGAGTAGAGCAGAGTAGAGTATAGATCAGAGTAAATCAGATTATAGAGCAGAGTATAGTATATGAGAGGAGAGTAGTGTAGAGCAGAGTATAGAGCAGAGTAGAAGCAGAGCAGAGTAGAGTAGAGATCAGAGCAGAGTAGAGTCGAGATCAGAGCAGAGTAGAGTGTAGAGCAAAATAGAGCAGAGTATAGAGCAGATTATAGAGCAGAGTAAAGCACAGTATAGAGCAGACCAGAGTGGAGCATAGAGCAGAGTAGTGTAGAGTATAGTTAAGAGTATAGCAGAGTAGAGTATAAATCAGAGTAGAGTAGAGTATACAACAGAGTAGAGCAGATTATAGAGCAGTGTAGAGTCGAGTAGAGCAGCGTATAGTAGAGTAGAGTAGAGCAGAGTATAGAGCAGAGTATAGCAAAGCAGGGCCGATTATGGAGCAGAGTAGAGTAGAGTAGAGTAGAGGAGAGGAGAGTATAGAGCAGAGTATATTGCAGAGTATAGAGTTGAGTATAGCAAAGCAGGGTAGATTATGGAGCAGAGTAGAGTAGAGGAGAGTAGAATATAGAAGAGTAGAGATCAGAGTAGAGGAGAGTATGGAGTAGAGTAGAGCAGAGAATAGAGCAGAGTAGAGTCGAGTAGGCAGAGTATATTGGAGTATAGATCAGAGTATAGTAGAGTGTAGAGCAGAGCAGAATAGAGCGGAGTATAGAGCAGAGTAAAGAGCAGAATAGAGCAGAGGATAGGGCAGACTAGAGTAGAGAGGAGCAGAGCAGAGTAGAGCATAGAGTAGAGTAGAGTATAGTGCAGAGTAGAGCAGAGTATAGAGCAGAGTAGAGCCGAGTAGAGCAGAGTATATTATAGTATAGAGCAGAGTAGAGTAGAGTATAGTTAAGAGTAGAGCAGAGTAGAGTATAAAGCAGAGTAGAGCAGAATAGAGCAGAGGATAGGGCAGACTAGAGTAGAGAGGAGCAGAGCAGAGTAGAGCATAGAGTAGAGTAGAGTATAGTGCAGAGTAGAGCAGAGTATAGAGGCAGAGTAGAGCCGAGTAGAGCAGAGTATATTATAGTATAGAGCAGAGTAGAGTAGAGTATAGTTAAGAGTAGAGCAGAGTAGAGTATAAAGCAGAGTAGAGCAGAGTATAAAACAGAGTAGAGCAGAGTAAAGAGCAGAGTATAGCAAAGCAGGGTAGATTATGGAGCAGAGTAGAGTAGAGGAGAGTAGAATAGAGAAGAGTAGAGATCAGAGTAGAGGAGAGTATAGAGTAGAGCAGAGAATAGAGCAGAGTAGAGTCAGGTGAGGCAGAGTATATTGGAGTATAGAGCAGAGTATAGTAGAGTGTAGAGCAGAGCAGAATAGAGTGGAGTATAGAGAAGAGTATAGAGGCAGAGTAGAGGCAGAGGATAGGGCAGACTAGAGTAGAGAGGAGCAGAGCAGAGTAGAGGCATAGAGTAGAGTAGAGTAGAGTATAGTGCAGAGTAGAGGCAGAGTATAGAGGCAGAGTAGAGCCGAGTAGAGCAGAGTATATTATAGTATAGAGCAGAGTATAGTATAGTGTAAAGCAGAGTATATAGCAGAGTACAGAGCAGAGTAGAGTATAGAGCAGATTAGAGCAGAGTGTATAGCAGAGTAGAGTATAGAGCAGATTAGAGCAGAGTGTAGAGGCAGAGTACAGTAGAGTATAGAGCAGATTAGAGGCAGAGTGTAGAGCAGACAACCGTAGAGTGGAGTATAGAGCATAGTAGAGTATAGTAGAGGCATAGAGCAGCGTATGGTGGAGTATAGAGCAGAGCATAGTATAGCACAGGATAGCGCATAGTATAGCAGAGTAAATGGCAGCGTATAGTAGAGTATAGAGCAGAGCAGAGTAGAGCAGAGTATTGTGGAGTATAGAGCAGAGTATAGACGAGTTTAGATCGGAGTAGAGCAGCGTATAGAGCGGAGCAGAGTAGAGTGGAGTATAGATCAGAGTATAGATCGGAGTAGAGCAGAGTATAGATCAGACTAGAGTTGAGTAGAGCATAGTATAGAGCAGAGTAGAGTATAGCAAGCAGAGTTGAACAGAGCAGAGTAGAGCAGAGTACAGTAGAGAGCAGAATAGTGCCGAGAGTAGAGTGCAGTATAGAGCAGGGTATAGTAGAGTACATAGCAGAGTAAAGCAGAGTATAGATCTGAGTAGAATAGAGTAATGCGCATACTAGAGTAGGGTATAGAGTAGAGTATAGAGTAGAGCAGACTAGAGTATAGTATAGAGTAGAATAGACTAGAGTAGAGCAGAGTACAGAGCAGAGTAGAGTAGAGTAGAGTAAAGTATAGAAGTATAGAGCAGTGTAGAGCAAAGTGTGGAGCAGAGTATAGCAGAGTATAGAACAGACTAGAGTAGAGTAGAGCAGACTACAGTAGAGTATAAAGTAGAGTATTGTTGGCAGAGCAGAGCATATTGCTACTCTACTACCCTAGATTATAGAGCAGAGGATAGGGCAGACTAGAGTAGAGAGGAGCAGAGCAGAGTAGAGCATAGAGTAGAGTAGAGTATAGTGCAGAGTAGAGCAGAGTATAGAGCAGAGTAGAGCCGAGTAGAGCAGAGTATATTATAGTATAGAGCAGAGTAGAGTAGAGTATAGTTAAGAGTAGAGCAGAGTAGAGTATAAAGCAGAGTAGAGCAGAATAGAGCAGAGGATAGGGCAGACTAGAGTAGAGAGGAGCAGAGCAGAGTAGAGCATAGAGTAGAGTAGAGTATAGTGCAGAGTAGAGCAGAGTATAGAGCAGAGTAGAGCCGAGTAGAGCAGAGTATATTATAGTATAGAGCAGAGTAGAGTAGAGTATAGTTAAGAGTAGAGCAGAGTAGAGTATAAAGCAGAGTAGAGCAGAGTATAAAACAGAGTAGAGCAGAGTAAAGAGCAGAGTATAGCAAAGCAGGGTAGATTATGGAGCAGAGTAGAGTAGAGGAGAGTAGAATAGAGAAGAGTAGAGATCAGAGTAGAGGAGAGTATAGAGTAGAGCAGAGAATAGAGCAGAGTAGAGTCGAGTAGGCAGAGTATATTGGAGTATAGAGCAGAGTATAGTAGAGTGTAGAGCAGAGCAGAATAGAGTGGAGTATAGAGAAGAGTATAGAGCAGAGTAGAGCAGAGGATAGGGCAGACTAGAGTAGAGAGGAGCAGAGCAGAGTAGAGCATAGAGTAGAGTAGAGTAGAGTATAGTGCAGAGTAGAGCAGAGTATAGAGCAGAGTAGAGCCGAGTAGAGCAGAGTATATTATAGTATAGAGCAGAGTATAGTATAGTGTAAAGCAGAGTATATAGCAGAGTACAGAGCAGAGTAGAGTATAGAGCAGATTAGAGCAGAGTGTATAGCAGAGTAGAGTATAGAGCAGATTAGAGCAGAGTGTAGAGCAGAGTACAGTAGAGTATAGAGCAGATTAGAGCAGAGTGTAGAGCAGACAACCGTAGAGTGGAGTATAGAGCATAGTAGAGTATAGTAGAGCATAGAGCAGCGTATAGTGGAGTATAGAGCAGAGCATAGTATAGCACAGGATAGCGCATAGTATAGCAGAGTAAATGGCAGCGTATAGTAGAGTATAGAGCAGAGCAGAGTAGAGCAGAGTATTGTGGAGTATAGAGCAGAGTATAGACGAGTTTAGATCGGAGTAGAGCAGCGTATAGAGCGGAGCAGAGTAGAGTGGAGTATAGATCAGAGTATAGATCGGAGTAGAGCAGAGTATAGATCAGACTAGAGTTGAGTAGAGCATAGTATAGAGCAGAGTAGAGTATAGCAAGCAGAGTTGAACAGAGCAGAGTAGAGCAGAGTACAGTAGAGAGCAGAATAGTGCCGAGAGTAGAGTGCAGTATAGAGCAGGGTATAGTAGAGTACATAGCAGAGTAAAGCAGAGTATAGATCTGAGTAGAATAGAGTAATGCGCATACTAGAGTAGGGTATAGAGTAGAGTATAGAGTAGAGCAGACTAGAGTATAGTATAGAGTAGAATAGACTAGAGTAGAGCAGAGTACAGAGCAGAGTAGAGTAGAGTAGAGTAAAGTATAGAAGTATAGAGCAGTGTAGAGCAAAGTGTGGAGCAGAGTATAGCAGAGTATAGAACAGACTAGAGTAGAGTAGAGCAGACTACAGTAGAGTATAAAGTAGAGTATTGTTGGCAGAGCAGAGCATATTGCTACTCTACTACCCTAGATTATAGAGCAGAGTAGAGGAGAGTAGAGAAGAACAGAGTATAGAGAAGATTATAGAACAGAGTATAGATCAGAGTATGGTCGAGTAGAGTATAGTAGAGTATAGAGCAGAGTATAGTAGAATAAAGAGCAGAGCAGAGTAGAGCAGAGTATAGAGCAGAGTAGAGCAGAGTATAGAGCAGACTAGTGTAGAGTAAAGCAGAGTATAGATAAGAGTAGAGAACCGCAAGCAGAGTAGAGCAGAGCAGAGCAGAGCAGAGTAGAGCAGAACAGAGTAGAGAGCAGAGTAGAGTAGACAGTAGAGTTCAGTATAGAGCAGGGTATATGAGAGTATAGAGCAGAGTATAGCTGAGTATAGATCAGAGTAGACTAGAGTAGAGTAGAGCAGTGTACAGAGTAGAGCTGAGTATAGAGCAGAGTATAGCAGAGTATAGGGCAGAGTAGAGCAAAGTATAGAGCAGACTAGACTAGAGTAGGGCAGAGTATATAGCAGAGTAGAGTAGAGCAAGCAGAGTAGAACAGAGCAGAGTAGAGCAGAGAGTAGAGCGCAGTATAGAGCAGGGTATAGTAGAGTATAGAGCGGAGCATAGTAGAGTACAGATCAGAGTAGAGTAGAGTAGAGCAAAGCAGAGTAGAACAGTGCAGAGTAGAGTATAGAGCAGAGTAGAGTATAGGAGAGTAGAGCAGAGTAGAGTAGATTAGAGCAGAGTAGAGTAGAGTAGTAGAGTAGAGTAGGGTAGTAGAGTAGAGTACAGTTTAGAGCAAGCTAGGGTAGTAGAATAGAGTAGAGTAGAGTAGAGTAGATCTGAGTAGATTAGAGCAGAGTAGAGTAGAGTAGTAGAGTAGAGAGCAGAGTAGGGTAGTAGAGTAGAGTACAGTTTAGAGCAAGCTAAGGTAGTAGAATAGAGTAGAGTAGAGTAGAGTAGAGCAGAGTAGGGTAGTAGAGTAGAGTAGAGTAGAGTATAGAGCAGAGTATAGTGTAGAGAAGAGTAGAGTAGTCGAATAGAGTATAGAGCAGAGTAGGGTAGTAGAGTAGAGTGGAGTATAGAGCAGAGTAGGGTAGTAGAGTAGAGTGGAATATAGAGTAGAGTAGATTAGAGCAGAGTAGAGTAGAGTAGAGAGCAGAGTAGGGTAGTAGAGTAGAGTACAGTTTAGAGCAAGCTAGGGTAGTAGAATAGAGTAGAGTAGAGTATAGAGCAGAGTAGGGTAGCAGAGTAGAGAATAGAGCAGGGTAGGGTAGTAGAGTAGAGTAGAGTAGAGTATATTGCAGAGTAGGGTAGTAGAGTAGAGTATAGAGTTGGGTAGTAGGTTAGAGAATCAGTTGGTTCATTCAGTATATAGAACAGCCTGTTTTAGGCCCTGGTCTAGTCTGTAGCACTGTGCTGTTTTAGGCCCTGGTCTATTCTGTAGCACTGTGCTGTTTTGGACCCTGGTCTATTCTGTAGCACTGTGCTGTTTTGGGCCCTGGTCTAGTCTGTAGAACTGTGCTGTTTTGGGCCCTGGTCTAGTCTGTAGCACTGTGCTGTTTTGGACCCTGGTCTAGTCTGTAGCACTGTGCTGTTTTGGGCCCTGGTCTAGTCTGTAGCACTGTGCTGTTTTGAACCCTGGTCTATTCTGTAGCACTGTGCTGTTTTGGGCCCTGGTCTATTCTGTAGAGCTGTGCTGTTTTGGGCCCTGGTCTATTCTGTAGAACTGTGCTGTTTTGGGCCCTGGTCTATTCTGTAGCACTGTGCTGTTTTGGACCCTGGTCTAGTCTGTAGCACTGTGCTGTTTTGGACCCTGGTCTAGTCTGTAGCACTGTGCTGTTTTGGACCCTGGTCTATTCTGTAGAACTGTGCTGTTTTGGGCCCTGGTCTATTCTGTAGAACTGTGCTGTTTTGGGCCCTGGTATATTCTGTAGCACTGTGCTGTTTTGGACCCTGGTCTAGTCTGTAGCACTGTGCTGTTTTGGACCCTGGTCTAGTCTGTAGCACTGTGCTGTTTTGAACCCTGGTCTATTCTGTAGCACTGTGCTGTTTTGGACCCTGGTCTAGTCTGAAGCATTTGTTTAGAAGCAGACTGTCAGAAGTTATTTTCTGAAGAGGGAATATATAGTGCATGATCCTGATTAATGTTTGTACTGCAATTACTCTGGAGAAATGTTTTAATTTGAGAAGTTGTATATTTTGGTTTTGAGGCATGGCGTGTCTGTTTGTGCGTGTTTGTGTCTGTGCCTATGGGCATGTCTGTGTGCATGTGCATGTGTGTGTGTCAGTTCATTGATCCACAGAACAAAGGTTTGGGAAAGAGAGAAAGAGAGCAGGAGGGGAGACAGCGGGGTAAGGATGTGGTTGTAGGTATGTCTACCAGTGTAACATAGAGGATGTTGTTATGGGGCAGTGTGAGGAAGCTTGACATGGTTAGATACAGCATGGCTCTGCTGGATGTGTGTCATCCTCTCCCCACACAACATCCCTCATTTGGTACCGTTGAGTTTAGACAACAGCCGTACATTGTTAAAGATAAACCGTACGTCTATGACTTTGGTAGTTTATATGACCTGATCGCTCATTTAAATACAACTCTAGAGAGCATCACAACTACAGGAATATCTTAGTAAAAGTAAACGACTTCACTTCACTTACATCCCAGTAAAAACAGGCCATGGTATACTGTGATCCCCATAGATACTGACTGACTCCCAAATGGCACCCTATTCCCTACATACAGTGCACGATATAGGGAATAGGGTGCCATTGGGGACGTCTTCTCTTACTGCAGCCAGCCCAGTCTAATGATTTCCCCTGTTAATGACTAAACAGGACAGAGCAGAGTGTTGGTTGTGCTGTATAGAGTGAATGCATTTTCTTGACACATACCCTGGCACTGAGACAACTGGGCAGTCAGCCAGCACACCACCACCCCAGTGAAACTATTACCCTACAGGCTGAATAAGACGTAACAGCCTTCAAGTGAATCATTCAAATCAGGCTGAGCCGAGAGGGAGAAAGAGAGTGTGTATGTGTGTGTGTGTGTGAGAGAGAGAGAGAGAGAGAGAGAGAGAGAGAGAGAGAGAGAGAGAGAGAGAGAGAGAGAGAGAGAGAGAGATATTAACTGTAGTCTTTCCACTGTGAGAGTTCCCATGCATTAACACAGTGAAGCCTGCTAGACAGAGAGGGTCAGGGCTTTAATTGTGTGGTGCTGACAATAAGGCAAGACCTGGACACACACACACACACACACACACATATACACACACACACACACACACACACACACACACACACACACACACACACACACACACACACACACACACACACACTGAAGGTTTCTGTGTGACTAAGGGGTTCACCTCAATGCGACCCAGTGCAGTGAGGCACGTTGAACTCTGACCCCTGTCATTTTCAGGCCAGACGGCTAGTTAGGACCAGGTGATAACCTTTAAACTCTGAGAGGAGAATGGGCTGGGAGCCGACCCTCTCTACCCCACTCAATTCAATTCAAAGGGTCCCCTCTCTCTCTCTCTACCCCCTCTCTCTATATACCTCTCTCTCTACCACTCTCTCTCTACATCTCTCAACCCCCCTCTCACTCTCTATACCACTCTCTCTACCTCTCTCTCTACCCCTCTCTCTACCCCTCTCTCTCTCTCTCTCTCTACATCTCTCAACCCCCCCTCTCACTCTCTATACCACTCTCTCTACCCCTCTCTCTACCCCTCTCTCTCTACATCTCTCTACATCTCTCTACCCCCCTCTCACTCTCTATACCACTCTCTCTACCCCTCTCTCTACCCCTCTCTCTCTACATCTCTACATCTCTCTACCCCCCTCTCACTCTCTATACCACTCTCTCTACCCCTCTCTCTACCCCTCTCTCTCTACATCTCTCTACATCTCTATACCCCCCTCTCACTCTCTATACCACTCTCTCTACCCCTCTCTCTACCCCTCTCTCTCTCTACATCTCTCTACATCTCTCTACATCTCTCTACATCTCTCTACCCCCCTCTCACTCTCTATACCACTCTCTCTACCCCTCTCTCTACCCCCTCTCTCTCTACATCTCTCTACATCTCTCTACCCCCCTCTCACTCTCTATACCTCTCTCTCTACCCCTCTCTCTACCCCTCTCTCTACCCCTCTCTCTCTACATCTCTACATCTCTACATCTCTCTACCCCCCTCTCACTCTCTCTACCCCTCTCTCTACCTCTCTCTCTACCCCCCTCTCTCTCTCTATACCTCTCTCTCTACCCCTCTCTCTACCCCTCTCTCTACATCTCTCTACATCTCACCCCCTCTCACTCTCTATACCTCTCTCTCTACCCCTCTCTCTACCCCTCTCTCTACCCCTCTCTCTCTACATCTCTCAACCCCCCTCTCTCTCTCTCTATACCACTCTCTCTACCCCTCTCTCTACCCCTCTCTCTACCCCTCTCTCTCTCTCTCTACATCTCTCTACCCCCTCTCACTCTACACCCCCTCTTACTATACACCTCACTCTCTACACCTCTCCCTCTCCCTCTCCCTCTCCCAACTATCTTTCTCTCTCTCTCTACTAACCCTACATCTCTCTCTCTCTTTCTTTCGCTACTAACCCTACATATCTCTCTCTCTTTTTCTCTACTAACCCTACCTCTCTCTCTCTACCCCTCTCTCTTTCTTTCTCTACTAACCCTACCTCTCTCTCTCTCTCTCTCTACTAACCCTACCTCTCTCTCTCTCTTTCTCTACTAACCCTACCTCTCTCTCTCTCTACTAACCCTACCTCTCTCTCTCTCTCTCTCTCTCTACTCTCTCTCTCTCTCTCTCTTCTCTACTAACCCTACCTCTCTCTCTCTTCTCTACTAACCCTACCTCTCTCTCTCTCTCTACTAACCCTACCTCTCTCTCTCTCTTTCTCTACTAACCCTACCTCTCTCTCTCTCTCTCTCTCTCTCTCTCTCTCTCTCTCTCTCTCTCTCTCTCTCTCTCTCTCTCTCTCTCTCTCTCTCTCTCTCTTTCTCTACTAACCCTACCTCTCTCTCTCTCTTTCTCTACTAACCCTACCTCTCTCTCACTCTTTCTCTACTAACCCTACATCTCTCTCTCTCTCTCTCTCTCTCTCTCTCTCTCTCTCTCTCTCTCTCTCTCTCTCTCTCTACTAACCCTACATCTCTCTCTCTCTCTCTCTCTCTCTCTCTCTCTCTCTCTCTCTCTCTCTCTCTCTCTCTCTCTCTCTCTCTACTAACCCTCTCTCTCTTTCTCTACTAACCCTACCCCTCTCTCCCTCAATCTCTACTAACCCTACCTCTCTCTCTCTCTCTTTCTCTAATAACCCTCTATCTATCTCTCTCTCTCTCTATTTCTATTGCTATGAGTACATGCTTGCATGCATATATCTCTGTACCCTGTAGTCATCCTGGATAGGGCCATGACTTTAGAGAATATGATTTCTGTTCTGTAGAGGACACACAGCCAGACACACACACACACACAAGTACACACACATACACATACACACAAAGTGTGTATAGGATTCCTACAGATGTGAGAAGCGTGTTGTGTTTTAGTGGTCCCGGGGGTCGTCACGCGGGACGAAGTTTAAGCGCTCCTCTGTCAGTGAGCATGCTACATTTTAACAGATGTTAGGCTCGCTGACATAATTCACACGCTGTATTTCATGTCTGTGTGTGTGTGTATTTCATCCCCGTCCACAGCAGCGTTTTATGTCAGAAGTGTCGCAGCTCGTAAGTTAAAGGGCCCAAATGAACCGTGAGATTATGACCTGTGCATAGTTTCAACTGAACATTCTACACATAAAAGCCTCTGTGATACTTGGGAGTAGGTGTGTATGTGTGCATGCGTGTGTGTTTGTGAGTGCGTGGCTTAGTGAGCGTGTATTTGTGCAAGCGGGTGTGTGTGTGTGTGGTCGTGCGTGTGTAATACTGTACGGATCAGTATTATTCAATCTGACAGCCGCCAATCATCGTCACTCTGCTTACACAGCTTTTCAGAACTCTCTCTCTCTCTCTCTCTCTCTCTCTCTCTCAATTCAAGGGCTTTTAAGGCATGGGAAAAATATTGCCAAAAACATTGCAAAAGCAAGTGAAGTAGATAATAAACAAAAGTGAAATTAACAATCCCTTGTCTGTCAGATGTCTCTACCTCCCTGTCTGTCAGATGTCTTTACCTCGCTGTCTGTCAGATGTCTCTACCTCACTGTCTGTATGAGATATCTACCTCCCTGTCTGTCAGATGTCTCTACCTCGCTGTCTGCAACATGTCTCTTCCTTCATGTCTGTCAGATGACTCTACCTCCCTGTCTGTTGTCTCTACCTCCCAGTTGTCTGATGTCTCTACCTCCCTTGTCTGTCAGATGTCTCTACCTCGCTGTCTGTCAGATGTCAGTACCTCACTGTCTGTATGAGATATCTACCTCCCTGCCTGTCTGATGTCTCTACCTCCCTGCCTGTCAGATCTCTCTACCTCGCTGCCTGTCTGATGTCTCTACCTCCCTGCCTGTCTGATATCTCCACCTCCCTGCCTGTCTGATGTCTCTACCTCCCTGTCTGTCTGATGTCTCTACCTCCCTGCCTGTCTGATATCTCCACCTCCCTGCCTGTCAGATGTCTCTACCTCCCTGCCTGTCTGATATCTCCACCTCCCTGTCTGTCTGATATCTTTACCTCCCTGTCTGTCTGATATCTCTACCTCCCTGCCTGTCTGATATCTCCACCTCCCTGTCTGTCTGATATCTCTACCTCCCTGCCTGTCTGATATCTCCACCTCCCTGTCTGTCTGATGTCACTACCTCCCTGCCTGTCTGATATCTCTACCTCCCTGTCTGTCTGATGTCTCCACCTCCCTGCCTGTCTGATGTCTCTACCTCGCTGCCTGTCAGATGCCTCTACCTCCCTGCCTGTCTGATGTCTCTACTTCAATAGTCTGTCTGATGTCTCCACCTCCCTGCCTGTCTGATGTCTCTACTTCAATAGTCTGTCAGATGCCTCTACCTCCCTGCCTGTCTGATGTCTCTACTTCAATAGTCTGTCAGATGCCTCTACCTCCCTTGTTTCTCTGATGTCTCTACCTCCCTGTCTGTCAGATGTCTCTACCTCCCTTGTCTGTCAGATGTCTCTACCTCGCTGTCTATCAGATGTCTCTACCTCACTGTCTGTCTGAGATATCTACCTCGCTGTCTGTCAGATGTCTTTACCTCGCTGTCTATCAGATGTCTCTACCTCACTGTCTGTCTGAGATATCTACCTCGCTGTCTGTCAGGTGTCTCTACCTCGCTGCCTCTCTGATGTGTCTACCTCTCTGTCTGTTGGATGTCTCTTCCTCCTTTTCTGTCAGATGTCTCTTCCTCCCCGTCTGTCAGATGTCTCTACCTCCATGTCTGTCTGATGTCTCTACCTCCACGTCTGTCTGATGTCTCTACCTCCATGTCTGTCTGATGTCTCTACCTCCATGTCTGTCTGATGTCTCTACCTCCATGTCTGTCAGGTGTCTCTACCTCCATGTCTGTCTGATGTCTCTACCTCCATGTCTGTCTGATGTCTCTACCTCCATGTCTGTCAGATGTCTCTACCTCCATGTCTATCAGATGTCTCTACCTCCATGTCTGTCTGATGTCTCTACCTCCATGTCTGTCTGATGTCTCTACCTCCATGTCTGTCAGATGTCTCTACCTCCATGTCTGTCTGATGTCTCTACCTCCATGTCTGTCTGATGTCTCTACCTCCATGTCTGTCTGATGTCTCTACCTCCATGTCTGTCTGATGTCTCTACCTCCATGTCTGTCTGATGTCTCTACCTCCATGTCTGTCTGATGTCTCTACCTCCATGTCTGTCAGGTGTCTCTACCTCCATGTCTGTCTGATGTCTCTACCTCCATGTCTGTCTGATGTCTCTACCTCCATGTCTGTCTGATGTCTCTACCTCCATGTCTGTCTGATGTCTCTACCTCCATGTCTGTCCGATGTCTCTACCTCGCTGTCTGTCTGATGTCTCTACCTCCCTGTCTGTCTGATGTCTCTACCTCCTTGTCTAACAGATGTCTCTACCTCGCTGTCTGTCAGATGTCTCTACCTCGCTGCCTGTCAGATGTCTCTACCTCCCTGTCTGTCTATACCATCTATACTCCATCCTCTCAAGATAGTACCTTTCTGCCTATAATCTAAAGATGTGGAATACCATCGCCCAAATACTGCCAGTTCCCTATATTTGTTTTGTTGAGTCGTTTTTGGTTTATTTTGTTTTTAAAGCAACTTTGAGATTCTACTTGAAATAAAAGTGCTATATAAAATAAATATATTATTATTATTATTATTATATCTTGTGATTCACATTTTAGGCTTGGACTTTGCAACTTTATTGTAAATATTTGACCATGAACCAGTCCTGAAATCAAAGGTACACTCTGCAGTATATACAGTCATTTGAATATACATAGTTTTCCATATAAAAACATCTCACGTTCAGGTTCAATTCATTCCATTTGCTTTCCAAGGACCATGTGAAACACAGTTAGGTGTTATGGCTCAGCGAAGTGAACATGTCGCATAGTTGATTCTAGTCCCATAAAAACATAACATCCATTTTCATAATGGAATATGGTCTCTGACAACCTATTCCCCAAGTAGTGCACTACATAGGCCCACATGGCTGTGGTCAAAAGTAGTGCAGTACATAGGCCCACATGGCTCTGGTCAAAAGTAGCGCACTACATAGGCCCACATGGTTCTGGTCAAAAGTAGTGCACTACATAGGCCCACATGGCCTACAAAGGGAATAGGGTGTCATTTTGGACACGTCAATGCTCTACATGAGCTCAGTGTAACAGCTTCTATCCTCCTATTTCATCAGCGTAGACACCGGCACACTTTCTGAATGGGCTCGCTGAGTGTGTGTGTGTGCGTATGTCTGAGTGTTCTGGTGTTTGTGTGTGTGTGTGTGTGTGTGTGTGTGTGTGTGTGTGTGTGTGTGTGTGTGTGTGTGTGTGTGTGTGTGTGTGTGTGTGTGTGTTCGTGGAAGCTTGCTGAATGGGTTTTCCCTGAAGTGTTTGCAGACTTGTTGTTCAGAGTGTCTGATTAAAACAGATTAAGTCGCTCATATGTCTTTTCAAAAGTCACGTGATTTTATTCAGTGTGCTTTTTTCTTCACATAATTGTTTGATATATTTCTGTGTGACATAATGTGATACCCATAAACAAAGAACATCAGAGTAAACATACAGATGTAGGATCTTTAAAACTTGTAGTGCATTTGAGGTTTTACAACGCTTCTGCAGTTTGTAATTTCATTTAGAAATTTTACTGAAAATATTAATTCACATTTCCAGGGGTGGAGTGGCGCAGCGGTCTAAGGCCCTCATCACAGCGCTAGCTGTGTAACTACAAATCCTGGTTTGATCCCAGGCTGTGTCACTACAGATCCAGATCCTGGGAGACCCATGAGACGGCACACAATTGGCCCAGCATTGTCAGGGTTAGGGGAGGGTTTGGCCGGCAGGGATGTCCTTGTCCCATCGCGCTCTAATGACTCCTGTGGCGGGCCGGGCGCAGTGCACGCTGACATGGTCACCAGGTGTACGGTGTTTCCTCTGACACATTGGTGCGGCTGGCTTCCGGATTAAGCGAGCATTGTGTCAAGAAGAGGTGCGGCTTGGTTGGGTCGTGTTTCGGAGGATGCATGGCTCTCAACCTTCGGCTCTCCCCAGTCTGTAGGGGAGTTGCAGCAATGGGACAAGACTGGAACTACCAATTGGGTAACAAAAATAATAAATCTAAACATATCCTGTTGCTGCAGGATTGTTTTCCTGCTGTAGTGGCTCAAATTAAGATCCTACATGTCTGCTCTTACTTTGTCACTTTTAACATTCCTTTTTGGCCCCTCTTAACACTTTAAGTTAGTTCAACTTAGTTCAACATTATCTTTCCCGGAAGGGAACCAGTCTCTTCACTTGATTTTTTTCTTTCACTTTAATTCCTCACAACCTCCCCTCTCTCTGTCCCTCTCTCTGTCCCTCTCTCTGTCCCCCTCTCTGTCCCTCTCTCTGTCCCTCTCTCTCTGTCCCTCTCTGTCCCTCTCTCTGTCCCTCTCTCTGTCCCTCTCTCTGTCCCTCTCTCTGTCCCTCTCTCTGTCCCTCTCTCTGTCCCCCTCTCTGTCCCTCTCTCTGTCCCTCTCTCTGTCCCTCTCTCTGTCCCTCTCTCTGTCCCCTCTCTCTGTCCCTCACTCTGTCCCCTCTCTCTGTCCCCCTCTCTGTCCCCCTCTCTCTGTCCCCTCTCTGTCCCTCTCTCTGTCCCTCTCTCTGTCCCTCTCTCTGTCCCTCTCTCTGTCCCTCACTCTGTCCCTCTCTCTGTCCCTCTCTCTGTCCCTCTCTCTGTCCCTCACTCTGTCCCCTCTCTGTCCCTCTCTCTGTCCCTCTCTCTGTCCCTCTCTCTGTCCCTGTCTCTGTCCCTCACTCTGTCCCCCTCTCTGTCCCCCTCTCTGTCCCTCACTCTGTCCCTCTCTCTGTCCCTCACTCTGTCCCTCTCTCTGTCCCTCACTCTGTCCCTCTCTCTGTCCCTCTCTCTGTCCCTCACTCTGTCCCTCACTATGTCCCTCTCTCTGTCCCTCTCTCTGTCCCTCTCTCTGTCCCTCTCTCTGTCCCTCACTCTGTCCCTCTCTCTGTCCCTCACTCTGTCCCTGTCTCTGTCCCTCACTCTGTCCCTGTCTCTGTCCCTCACTCTGTCCCCCTCTCTGTCCCTCACTCTGTCCCTCTCTCTGTCCTTCACTCTGTCCCTCTCTCTGTCCCTGTCTCTGTCCCTCACTCTGTCCCCCTCTCTGTCCCTCACTCTGTCCCCCTCTCTGTCCCTCACTCTGTCCCTCTCTCTGTCCCTCTCTCTGTCCCTCACTCTGTCCCTCTCTCTGTCCCTCACTCTGTCCCTCACTCTGTCCCTCTCTCTGTCCCTCTCTCTGTCCCTCTCTCTGCCCCTCTCTCTGTCCCTCTCTCACTCCTCCCTCTCGTCAAAGCTCTTTCATTCTCTCTAAAGCCCACTCCTTCTCACCCTCATTCTCTCTCATCCCCTTAACTCTCTCCTTCTCACCCTCACTCTCCCCCCTCTTTTTCTCTCCCCCTAATTTTCCATCTGTCTAATCCCCCGTCTCTCTCTTACCCCCTCTCTCTCACTGACCCCCTCCCTCCCTCCCTCTCTCATTTTCTCTCGTTAGACTAATTCACCCTCAGTAGTTAGTCAGCTAGTTAATTGGCTGTCTAACGGGCTGATCAGACAAAAGACAGAGCAGGCCTGGACACTGCAGAGACACAGCAGAGTGTGCCCTTCACATTCTATGGACTCTAAACTCACATTGACTCTCTCTCTCTCTCTCTCTCTCTCTCTCTCTCTCTCTCTCTCTCTCTCTCTCTCTCTCTCTCTCTCTCTCTCTCTCTCTCTCTCTCTCTCTCTCTCTCTCTCTCTTTCTCGGTAGTTGCCACACACACACACACACACACACACACACACACACACACACACACACACACACACACACACACACACACACACCAGGGGTCATATAGTAGTGGATTTGGGAAAAGTGTGCAATTGTTCTGTCCTGCACTGGAGACCTAGCTGCCCTCCACACTGCCTGTCTCTCTGTGCTTGACCTGGCTACTTTCGCATTAGACTCACTGTCTGTCGTCAGCGCAGAGCTGCTGCCATATGAGATTTAACGCCATGGTCTGTGTATGTTACATTAGCAGGCACATAACTAATACAGTATGTCAGTGTAAATAAAATATAACTATCATGGTTAAATATCACTTTCTGTCATATTCTACTGAGACCACTAGCATTGTGTATGACTGTCATCTACTCACCACTTTATTCATGTAAAGGTGACATTTAATCTGATATTAGGTCAATCCTTACTTTCAGTTAATTCTACAGGTAAATAGATGTTCTTGTGTTTTCTTATAGAAAAACTCTGTAAAAAGAATACATCTAATTTTGATATATTTTTGTCTTATATGTGAGGATTTGTATGGAAGCACATTGAAGTTTAGGTCTGTTTTCCCTGACCTAGAATAAATCTACTCCTAGAGTTAAAAGCATGCTGAATGCCGAATCTCTAAAAGTGTTTTGTAGTCCAGGAATAGGCGTTGTGTCTGGGAAACCAGCCTCACGGGTTTATCTGAAAAGCTGAGGTTCCTTAGATCATCTTATAGTACAGTTTGAACATAGTTATTTCTATTATTTAATACACACTAGCAGTTCCACCGTCTGATAGTTGAACTGAAAATGTTTTCCTGGTCTACAGTAACTTTTATTTTCATCTCTGCCATTGCAATTAGAATAAATCGTTGCAATATTTGACATGAAAATGTCCCCTTGGTCTTTCTTTCATGTCACACTGTTTTATAGTAGACGTTACATTGAACACATGGACATTTCACTGTGGTGGTCTATGTATTATTTTCAGCTCTCTCATACACTAGGAGAAACACTGACTTGTCTAGAGGGCATGTTAGCTGTGCTATGGGAATATAATACGTTCTGATATCTAACGTGGAACTTTCCCATCTTTTCTTCTCCAGATATATCTTATGACAGTTGCATTGACTTAAAAGGTTTATATTTGTATCTATAACTCTCAAAAATAGTTTGAGTGGTTTGTTATTTTCTATCCACAGGTTATACACGCCTATTACAAAAATGTTATGTAAATAGAATAGAATATCTTCTGTTCCAAGCTCTGCAGCAGATTGAGTTGCCTGGATGGGGGCTGGGGCTCTGCAGCAGATTGAGTTGCCTGGATGGGGGCTGGGGCTCTATCATCTACAACCAGTGTGGTGTGAAGGAACCAACCATATTCAACCTGACGGTCAACTAAACTAGTTGCAGGGAAGGGACCGTTATCATGTCGTAAAGTGGCTCTCTTTCACAGTTAGTATACGGTCTCTGAATAGGGTTGTGAATAAGTGTGTGTGGTCTTACCTGGCGCCGGGGTGGCCTGGTTCCCAGCGAACTGTATGGGGATACACAGATCATTATCAATTGGAAACTTATCGCAGGTCAACATCTCCGGCCAGGGGAACCCGTATGTCTCCATAACGGGGGCACAGCTGTCCCTCACGGCCTCACACAGCGAACGACACGGGTAGATAGGCCTGTCCAGACACACAGGGGCAAACAGGGAACACAGGAACACCTGTGTATCCGCGTGGCATCGCTTGGCGAGGAGCGGCACCCAGCTACCCGCCTGCTGTTTGACCTCGGGCATGGTCTCGTGGTCCAGCAGGTTGGGCAGGCGCATCTTCTTGTAGCCCACGTTGTGGCAGAGGCGTAAATCGGCGGGGATGTCCACGCACTGTGGCTCCTTGGTGTAGAAGCGTCCGTTGTGGAAGTTGTCCGATTGCCAGCTGTAGTAGTCATATTCATCAGCGGCCAAGGCGGGGGAGGTGAGGAGGAGGAGGAGGAGGGACAGTGAGAGGGATAGGGCCATGGTGGAGAAGGGGTTAGTGAGTAGTGGTCCCCTCCGCTGCTGCCTGCTGTGGCTGTGGTTCTTTTGTCCCTGTGCCATGTTGCTCTGAGCTCTCGGAGGGAGAAAGAAAGGAGGCCCAACGTGACTCAGGGCTTCTGGAGGATAAAGGAAAACTCTTTGTGCTGAAGGAACAAACTGGAATCCTTTTTTTCCTGTCCAAAAATGAGAGTAGAAGCGGAGACAGAAAACAAAAAGAAAGTGTGTATTCCTGTCTTCTTTCAAAAGAGAGAAAATGAGTGTGTGTTAGTGTGTGTCCAGTCCTCTCCTCCCTGCACTGGTAGAGCTGTGTGTCTCTGCCTCAGGTGGTCGTAAGAAGGGAGACAAGGGTCGAGGGTAAGACGAGGGGTGAGTGGAGGGGGAGTGCTGAGTGTGCCTCTTTTCCGTCTCTCTAACTCTCTGTCAAACTATCTCTCTATTGCAGTTCTATGTATCTCACTCCACAGCTGTCTCTTCCTCTGTCTCTACCTCCACCTCTCTCCTGCTCTCTCTGTCTGTGTCTAGCAGTGTGTGTGGAGCAGCTACAGTATATCAGCTAGTGGGATAGTTTTTCCCTGTCCGCTGTCAGGCCTCCTAGCAGACTGCCTCCCACTGGCCCCACACAGATCTACCTCAGCCAATCCGAGACCAGGGGGAGGTCCTGAGAGGGGGGAAGAGATTCCCCCCCCCCACCTCACCCTCTCTGGTAGACACTCCCTGAGGCAGAGAGCGGCAGGCTGAGAAGGAGAGAGAGAGAGAGAGAGAGAGAGAGAGAGAGAGAGAGAGAGAGAGAGAGAGAGAGAGAGAGTGTAATGTGTAGTGTTTACTGTTCATTTGTATTGTTTATTATCTACTTCACTTGGTTTGGCAATGTTAACATATGTTTCCCATGCCAATAACACCCCTAAATTGAATTGAAGGCAAAGCGCAATGTGTTTTCTCCCTGTTTGTTCTACCTCTTGGCTCCTTTTTCTCACACAACTCTCTCTCTAACACACACACACACACACACACGTGCGCGCACAACAGGAGGCTGCTGAGTGGAGGACTGTTTATAATAACGGCTGGAACGGAGCGAATGGAACGGTATCAGAAATGATTTATTTGATACAATACCTCTCATTCCACTCCAGCCATTACCACGTGTCCGTCTTCCTAAAATAAGGTGCCACCAACTCGATGTAGCGCATCAAACTGTCACTGCCACCACACTCTGTCTGTGTGTGTGGGGGTCCTGTGGTTGAGTCAGGCAGGCTACGGCAGCTACAGGTGGCTAGGTTGTTTAGTGACCCTCTGTGAGATATGCTAATGTCTATGGTGGTGATGAATAGAGGCGCGCTGCTTGTCTGTCTCTTTCCATCAGTAACACTGACACACAGAGGGGCCCAGCTATAGCATCAAAATGAATCAAATTCTCATTCAATGCTCATTCATTCGCATTCAAAGCACTGCAACTTAGTGAGTGGACTGGTGGCCACAACCATTCACTTGGATGTATCACATGGATGCTCACAATTAGGTGTTTCCTCAGTGTTCTAAACATGCAACAGATTCTGTTGTGTCACCATATTGGGTGGACAAACAAAGTACTAATAGATTTAGGAGCCATTTCCTCTCTAATTAGAGGAAGTGGGGGTCAAACACACACATCATTCAGCCCACTAACCATGCAGCTTTGCTGAAACCTCCCCACTGCTGGAACCTATGAACGTATGCCACTGTCCAGACAATCACATCAATACCACAAGATAGCAGGGTTAGAGATTGGGAATTTGGCAATTGATTTACTTGACTTATTTTAGCTGTTAGTCGAGCAAATTCCTCAATCAGACCATTTTTTGGGATGGATTTGTGTTGGTATGTTTTTCTCATGCTAAAGCATGTGGAACCTTATAATTAGGATGAGCATTTTACAGCATTTGTCTGGTATGTCTTCCTCTATCAACATTAAACTAGAATCCATGGGATCATGTGATGGTCATATCAATATGTGATGATCACAGGGGAAATTGACTAAGACTAAGTCACCATCTGCACTGATCTCCCCACAGACCAAAACTATTAGACACACGTCTACAACTATCAAACAGGTCAGTCTAGATGGTTTTCCCACACTTTATTTTAGCAGGGAGTCCCATTGAGACAAAGGCCTCTTTTCCAAGGGAGCCCTGCATGGACACAATTTATAAAAAAATTCAACTATACAATACTACAAACAATTTAAGAAGCAAACACATTCATCAACAATGAGGTCCTTCATTAACAACTTGAACTGCCTTGGAGGCAACAGAGCATCAAGGTGCAGAGAGCTCTGCAGATCATTCCACAAACGGGGCGCAAAAAAACTGAATGCAGATTGACCTAATTTTGTAGAGATCACCTGGACCTCTAGAGCATGTGATCCATGCATGTGATTGGGTCTGATGACTCGTATGTCTGTAATTTAACAATGAAGTAAGGTATGGAGGAAGATTGCACAAAAGGGCTTTATAAACAAAAAGAGAGCAGTGCATTGATCTATGGGATTTAAGAGAGGGCAACACTACGTTTTGTGTACTGTACCTATTGCCGTAATAAAGCATAGTGCACTAAGATAAACTGTGTCCAGTTTCTTCAGTAGAGTAGCAGCTGCATTCATATAGACAATATCACCATAGTCTAAAGCCCGAATGAATGTCAACTGAATGATTTGTTTTCTGCTATTTCACTATTGTACAGTAAAACTGATAAGACAATGATAGATTGGCAGATATTGACAACGTGTTGTGGATTAAATCAACAATTGCAGCAACCCTGTATGATTGTTGATGTGTGCCAGATATTATAATATAGCATTATTATTGTTGTAAAATTGTTGGAGTAGATTGTAAGAATATAAGTGGCCAGACGGCACTGACTTGATGCAATTAATTATCTCATGATTAGGTCATAGTACAGTGGCTTGCGTAAGTATTCACCTCCTTTGGCATTTTTCCTAGTTTGTTGCCTTTCAATCTGGAATTAAAATAGATTTTGCCTACCACTTTGAAGATGCAAAACATTTTTTATTGTGAAACAAACAAGAAATAAGACAAAACAACTGAAAACTTGAGCGTGCATAACTATTCACCCCCCAAAAGTCAATACTTTGTAGAGTCACCTTTTGTCTCTATAAGCTTGGCACGTCTAGCCACTGGGATTTCTGCCCATTCTTCAAGGCAAAACTGCTCCAGCTCATTCAAGTTGGATGGGTTTCGCTGGTGTACAGCAATCTTTAAGTCATACCACAGATTCTCAATTGGATTGAGGTCTGGGCTTTGACTAGGCCCTTCCAAGACATGTAATTGTTTCCTCTTAAACCAGTGAGTGTTGCTTTAGCAGTATGCTTAGGGTCATTGTCTTGCTGGAAGGTGAACCTCCGTCCCAGTCGCAAATCTCTTGAAGACTGAAACAGGTTTCCCTCAAGAATTTCCCTGTATTTAGCGCAATCCATCATTCCTTCAATTCTGACCAGTTTCCCAGTCCCTGCCGAGGAAATACATCCCCACAGCATGATTCTGCCACCACCATGCTTCACTGTGGGGATGGACTTCTCGGGGTGATGAGAAGTGTAGGGTTTGCGCCAGGCATAGAGTTTTCCTTGAAGGCCAAAAAGCTAAATTTTAGTCTCATCTGACCAGAGTACCTTCTAACATATGTTTGGGGAGTCTCCCACATGCCTTTTGGCGAACACCAAATGTGTTTGCTTATTTTTTTCTTAAGCAATGTCTTTTTAATGGCCACTCTTCCATAAAGCCCAGCTCTGTGGAGTGCACTGCTTAAAGTGGCCCTATGGACATATACTCCAATCTCCGCTGTGGAGCTTTGCAGATCCTTCAGGGTTATCTTTGGTGTCTTTGTTGCCTCTCTGATTAATTTCCTCGTTGCCTTGTCTGTGAGTTTTGGTGGGCGGCCCTCGCTTGGCAGGTTTGTTGTGTTGCCATATTCTTTCCATTTTTAAATAATAGATTTAATGGTGCTCCTTGGGATGTTCAAAGTTTCAGATATTTTTTTATAACCCAACCCTGATTTGTACTTCCCCACAACTTTGTCCCTGACCTGTTTGGAGAGCTCCTTGGTCTTCATGGTGCCGCTTGCTTGGTGGTGCTTCTTGCTTAGTGGTGTTGCAGACTCTGGGGCCTTTCAGAACAGGTGTATATATACTGAGATCATGTGACAGATCATGTGATACTTAGATTGCACACAGGAGGACTTTATTTAACTAATTATGGGAGTTCTGAAGGTAATTGGTTGCACCAGATCTTATTTAGGGGCTTCTTAGCAAAGGGGGTGAAAACATACTGTATGCACGCACCACTTTTCCGCTTTTTATTTTTTATTTTAAACAAGGTTTTTTTTTCATTTCACTTCACCAATTTGGACTATTAAATAAAAATCCATTTAAATTACAGGTAATGCAACAAAATAGGATTAACGCCAACGAGGATGAATACTTTTGCAAGGCACTGTGTTGAGGTAAAGTTATGTCTAATGTTTATCACACTCCATTAAGTAAGAGGTGAGAGTATGGACCTTTTTTTGTTAATATCTACAGTTTATTATCGGATGTCCAGTGATTATAACACATAACACTCCTCTGCCAATCATTTATATTGTAGAAAATAGAGTTGAGCCCGCTCCAGCTTCCGCCCTTATCTGTCAAAGCCCTAGTTAAAGTTCCTGTTGAGTTGCTGCCTTGCTTGTGTTGAGACATTGCAGAATGATATAATGGGAAACAGAGTCTATACCAGTGGAGTAAACAGTCACTTAGCTCTATGAGGAGTATTGACTGGCAGTGGAGTAAACAGTCACTGAGCTCTATGAGGAGTATTGACTGGCAGCAGAGTAAACAGTCGCTTAGCTCTATGAGGAGTATTGACTGGCAGCAGAGTAAACAGTCACTTAGCTCTATGAGGAGTATTGACTGCCAACAGAGTAAACAGTCACTTAGCTCTATGAGGAGTATTGACTGGCAGCAGAGTAAACAGTCGCTTAGCTCTATGAGGAGTATTGACTGGCAGCAGAGTAAACAGTCACTTAGCTCTATGAGGAGTATTGACTGCCAGTGGAGTAAACAGTCACTTAGCTCTATGAGGAGTATTGACTGGCAGCAGAGTAAACAGTCACTTAGCTCTATGAGGAGTATTGACTGGCAGCAGAGTAAACAGTCACTTAGCTCTATGAGGAGTATTGACTGGCAGCAGAGTAAACAGTCACTTAGCTCTATGAGGAGTATTGACTGGCAGCAGAGTAAACAGTCACTTAGCTCTATGAGGAGTATTGACTGGCAGCAGAGTAAACAGTCATATTTGGATACATGTATAGTATTTATCTGCACATATCTGATTCAATCTTGTCATGAATTATTTTTGACTCGAAACTCCTTGATCAGTTTAGCTCCCAAAGTTATCTTTACAAAAAATCTAGTTAAAAACATCATGTGAAAAAACACCCAAATCACAAAAATCACATGTGAAATGTTCACGAGTTAGACACGTGGTTTTAGGACACGTGTGACGTTTCACATGAATTTTTCACATGTAAACAAATCACATCTGAAAAATGTCACATGAGTTCAGATGTGGTTTCCCCAACATTTCACACGTGATATTATACATTTGACGTGTGCATTTGTAATTACAACCCAGGTGTCCCACAGGAGAAGCCAATGTCGTATCCCTTTCCTGCAGTCAAAGGACCCGATGGATAAAATGGGCTTCATATTTTTACTATTTTATCATTAATAAACATACTTTTTTTTAAACCGCTGAAAATCCGATGTTTCTATGTCAAACAATTTTGATATATTTCAGTCTTCTGTGATGTACAGTATATAAAGTGTAATATTGGGATGCAAACACAACATTTAATACATTTAAACTCTATATCTGACAGGGTACAGGTGTCTTCTTTTTTAAGCCTGTAACCATGTGTGTGAGGTGTATACTTTTGGTTTTTAAGACCACACTCTGTGTGACCCTGATTTAGCTCACTGCAGGTTAACCATTAGACCAAGCGGGCCAAAACTCATTTTGAAGTCGCAGGCGGGGCTACCTCAACATGTGACCATGAGCAACCATGACCGACTTATATCTGCTATACTTTCACATGTGCGTTTTCCCTATTTTATGTCAACTAGGGCTGTCAAACAATTCAAACATTGTATCGCAGGATTTTCTGTGATTAATCACGATTAATCGTAAATTCATAATTTGCTCATATTGAGCTGTAATTTTTTTTTTTATTATACAAAAAGCTTTACAAGAATATTGATGTCTGGATTTTGTCCAAAGTAACAGTCAGCAAAATCAGGTACATTGATAAAGCACACTTTCTTTAACCTCAAAGTCAACTTGTTGTGACATTGCATTGTTGTTTTTAGCTGAATACGTTATGTATTTGGGATGTTTTCAGTACATTTTGACCACTTTCAGAAAATGTGATTAAAATAAATGTGTGCACTAAAATGACTAAAAAGTGAACTTGAGGTAACATGTTAAACAGGATCACTAAGAACACTTAGAGTGCTAGCTTCTCTGTTCTTTTCACTGGACTTCTACCAACGGTCACTGACCAACGTATGAAGAAGAGAGGTGTGCGCCTGCAGCAGTAACACTCTGAATGGATGGCTCAGAAATAAGAAATTATCATTTCCAATACACTTTAAATATTATACGCAGGTTGGCTATGTTACGTTTTTGCTGATTATCACATGAGGAGCATTTCTTACGTGATATAGGTTTTGCTGTCACGCACAGATAGGTCCAGTGTTTTTTTACTGTCACGTACAGATAGGTCCAGTGTTGTTTTACTGTCACGTACAGATAGGTCCAGTGTTGTTTTACTGTCACATACAGATAGGTCCAGTGTTGTTTTACTGTCATGTACAGATAGGTCCAGTGTTGTTTTACTGTCATGTACAGATAGGTCCAGTGTTGTTTTACTGTCACGTACAGATAGGTCCAGTGTTGTTTTACTGTCACATACAGATAAGTCTAGTGTTGTTTTACTGTCACGTACAGATAGGTCCAGTGTTGTTTTACTGTCATGTACAGATAGGTCCAGTGTTGTTTTACTGTCACGTACAGATAGGCCCAGTGTTGTTTTACTGTCACGTACAGATAGGCCCAGTGTTGTTTTACTGTCACATACAGATAAGTCCAGTGTTGTTTTACTGTCAAATACAGATAGTTCCAGTGTTGTTTTACTGTCACATACAGATAAGTCTAGTGTTGTTTTACTGTCACATACAGATATATCCAGTGTTGTTTTACTGTCACATACAGATAGGTCCAGTGTTGTTTTACTGTCACGTACAGATAGGTCCAGTGTTGTTTTACTGTCACATACAGATAGGTCCAGTGTTGTTTTACTGTCACATACACCAGATAGGTCCAGTGTTGTTTTACTGTCACATACACCAGATAGGTCCAGTGTTGTTTTACAGTGTCAGTCATAGTAGTATGATAGGTCTAGTGTTGTTTCACAGGGTCAGTCATAGTAGTATGATAGGTCCAGTGTTGTTTTCCAGGGTCAGTCATAGTAGTATGATAGGTCCAATGTTGTTTTACAGGGTCAGTCATAGTAGTATGATAGGTCCAGTGAAATGTGTTGTTTTACAGGGTCAGTCATAGTAGAATGATAGGTCCAGGTAAATATGTTGTTTACACGGTCAGTCATGGTAGTATGATTGGTCCAGGTAAATATGTTGTTTTACAGGGTCAGTCATATTAGTATGATTGGTCCAGGTACATATGTTGTTTTACAGGGTTAGTCATAGTAGTATGATAGGTCCAGGTAAATATGTGTTGTTTTACAGGGTCAGTCATAGTAGTATGATAGGTCCAGGTAAATGTTTTGTTTTACAGGGTCAGTCATAGTAGTATGATAGGTCCAGGTAAACGTGTTGTTTTACAGGGTCAGTCATAGTAGTATGATGGGTCCAGGTAAATGTGTTGTTTTACAGGGTCAGTCATAGTAGTATGATAGGTCCAGGTAAATTTGTTGTTTTACAGGGTCAGTCATAGTAGTATGATAGGTCCAGGTAAATATGTTGTTTTACAGGGTCAGTCATAGTAGTATGATGGGTCCAAGTAAATGTTTTGTTTTACATGGTCAGTCATAGTAGTATGATAGGTCCAGGTAAATATGTTGTTTTACAGGGTCAGTCATAGTAGTATGATGGGTCCAGGTAAATGTGTTGTTTTACAGGGTCAGTCATAGTAGTATGATAGGTCCAGGTAAATGTTTTGTTTTACATGGTCAGTCATAGTAGTATGATAGGTCCAGGTAAATGTGTTGTTTTACAGGGTCAGTCATAGTAGTATGATGGGTCCAGGTAAATGTGTTGTTTTACAGGGTCAGTCATAGTAGTATGATAGGTCCAGGTAAATATGTTGTTTTACAGGGTCAGTCATAGTAGTATAATAGGTCCAGTGAAATATGTTGTTTTACAGGGTCAGTCATAGTAGTATGATGGGTCCAGGTAAATGTGTTGTTTTACAGGGTCAGTCATAGTAGTATGATGGGTCCAGGTAGATTTGTTGTTTTACAGGGTCAGTCATAGTAGTATGATGGGTCCAGGTAAATGTGTTGTTTTACAGGGTCAGTCATAGTAGTGTGATAGGTCCAGGTAAATATGTTGTTTTACAGGGTCAGTCATAGTAGTATAATAGGTCCAGGTAAATGTGTTGTTTTACAGGGTCAGTCATAGTAGTATGATAGGTCCAGGTAAATATGTTGTTTTACAGGGTCAGTCATAGTAGTATGATAGGTCCAGGTAAATGTGTTGTTTTACAGGGTCAGTCATAGTAGTATGATAGGTCCAGGTAAATGTTTTGTTTTACATGGTCAGTCATAGTAGTATGACAGGTCCAGGTAAATTTGTTGTTTTACAGGGTCAGTCATAGTAGTATGATAGGTCCAGGTAAATTTGTTGTTTTACAGGGTCAGTCATAGTAGTATGATAGATGCAGTGAAATTTGATGTTTTACAGGGTCAGCCATAGTAGTATGATAGATGCAGTGAAATGTGATGTTTTACAGGGTCTGCCATAGTAGTGCAGCACCCCTGGAGCAAATTAGGGTTAAGTGCCTTGCTCAAGGGCACATCGACACCCCTTCATTCCTCCCTCTCTCCTTCTCCACCCCTTCATTCCTCCCTCTCTCCTTCTCCAACCCTTCATTCCTCCCTCTCTCCACTCCCGCCCCTTCAATCCTCTGTCCCTTCACTGCTCTATCCAGTTTGGCTCATTATACTGATTGAGTGAGACCTCCAGATCTTTGAACCAGAGCTAATCAATATTAGGTGCCAATTTTGGAGCTAATGATTGGGGGACTTTAGTCTCAACTGATATGGTATGTAGATGGTGACAGAAAACACATACTTAGACATGCTGGTGCACACACACACACACACACACACACACACACACACACACACACACACACACACACACACACACACACACACACACACACACACACACACACACACACACACACAATACACATAAATACACACACACACACACACATACACACATACATAAACAAGAGAAATGTCAATGTGTTACAGGTAACTACTGATACAGGTAACTACCAAAATAAAGGAAACACCGACATAAAGTGTCTTAATAGGGCGTTGGGCCACCCCGAGCCACCAGAAATTGCATATTTTGGTGTTTTGTTCATGGTGGTGGAAAATGTTGTATCAGGCGCCGCTCCAGAATCACCCATAAGTGTTCAGTTGGGTTGAAATCTGGTGACTGAGACATGAACGATATATACAAAAGTATCTGGACACCCCTTCAAATTAGTTGATTCGGCTATTTCAGCCACACCGTTGCTGACTGGTGTATAAAATCTGCCCCGGTCAACTGTAAGTGTTGCTATTGTGAAGTGGAAACGTCTAGGAGCAACAACGTCTCAGCCGCGAAGTGACAGGCCACACAAGCTCACAGAATGGGACAGCCAAGTGCTGAAGCGCGCTGTGCAATAAACTCGCCTGTCCTCGGTTGCAACACTCACTACGAGTTCCAAACTGCCTCTGGAAGCAATGTCAGCACAAGAACTGTCCATCGGGAGCTTCATGAAATGGGTTTCCATGGCCAAGCAGCTGCACACAAGCCTAAGATCACCATGCGCAATGCCAAGCGTCTGCTGGAGTGGTGTAAAGCTTGCCGCCATTGGACTCTGGAGAAGTGGAAATACATTCTCTGGAGTGATGAATGACGCTTCACGATCTGGCAGTCCGACAGATGCCAAGAGAACGCTACTAGCCCAAATGCATAGTGTCAACTGTAAAGTTTGGTGGAATAATGGTCTGGCACTGTTTTCATGGTTTGTGCTAGGCCCCTTAGTTCCAGCGAAAGGAGGTCTTAAAGCTACAGCATACAATGACTCTGTGCTTCCAACTTTGTGGCAACAGTTTGGGAAAGGCCCTTTCCTGTTTTAGCATGAAGTTGCCCCCGTGCATAAATCGAGGTCCATACATACGTCGACTGAGAACTAGGCCTAATCGACCAACATCAGTGCCTGACCTCACTAATGCTCTTGTGGCTGAATGGAAGCAAGTCCCTGCAGCAATGTTCCAACATGTAGTGGAAAGCCTTCCCAGAAGAGTGGAGGCTGTTATAGCAGCAAAGGGGGGACCAACTCCATATTAATGCCCATGATTTTGGAATGAGATGTTTGGTATAGTGCAGTTACCTGTATAGTACAGTTACCTGTATAGTGCAGTTACCTGTATAGTGCAGTTACCTGTATAGTGTAGTTACCTGTATAGTGCAGTTACCTGTATAGTGCAGTTACCTGTATAGTACAGTTACTTGTATAGTGCAGTTACCTGTATAGTGCAGTTACCTGTATAGTGCAGTTACCTGTATAGTGTAGTTACCTGTACAGTGTAGTTACCTGTATAGTGTAGTTACCTGTATAGTACAGTTACCTGTATAGTGTAGTTACCTGTATAGTGTAGTTACCTGTACAGTGCAGTTACCTGTATAGTGTAGTTACCTGTATAGTACAGTTACCTGTATAGTGCAGTTACCTGTATAGTGCAGTTACCTGTATAGTGCATTTACCTGTATAGTGCAGTTAGCTGTATAGTGCAGTTACTTGTATAGTGCAGTTACCTGTATAGTACAGTTACCTGTATAGTGCAGTTACCTGTATAGTGCAGTTACCTGTATAGTGCATTTACCTGTATAGTGCAGTTACCTGTATAGTGTAGTTAGCTGTATAGTGTTGTTACCTGTATAGTGCAGTTACCTGTATAGTGCAGTTACCTGTATAGTGTAGTTAGCTGTATAGTGCAGTTACCTGTATAGTGCAGTTACCTGTATAGTGCAGTTACCTGTATAGTGCTTGTGTTGATATTTGCATTGAGATTTGTGATTGTATGCTTCATTTCTAATCCAGAATCTCAGAAAAAGTCTTTTTAGAAAAGACCGTGGATCACTTGCAAGTATTTGGACATTTCCTGTGTATTGTACAGTGAAAAGCTGTGTCTTGTTATTTTTCCACAACTCTGTCTCTCTCTGCTATTGGCCACTCAGTCACATCTTTCCTGGTTTGTGATTGGAGGAAGGATTAAGATTAGGTCCAGGCTGCATTGAAAAGCCCAGAGGTTCAGCTTTGTTTGAAAAGACCCCCCACACACACACACACACAGCCCCCAGCCTTCCACCTCAAACAGCTAGAATAGGGATTAGCTGGCAGAGCTTTCGAAACAAGAGTAACGGCTTTTCCACTAGTCTCACACTGCAAACCAATAATCAGCTCATATATCCCTTTGAAAATACGAAATATCTGTTAGCGCAACTTCTAGAAAAATGTATTGATGCAACCTTAGCCCCAAGAGCAATCCAATGACCTGCACTCATAAACATAATCTATTTAATAATTTGAAAGAAATAACTTTATCTCCTTAGAAATGTGCCAAATGGTAATTTGATATGTCATGTGGTCAAAGAGAACAAAGTCAAAAAGTCACCATTATTAGTCAGTTGTACAACCGAATGCCTTCAACCGAAATGTGTCTTCCGCATTTAACCCAACCCCTCTGAATCAGAGGTGCGGGGCTGCCTTAATCGACGCGTCCACGTCTTGGCGCCCGGGGAACAGTGGGTTAACTGCCTTGTTCAAGGGCAGAACGACAGATTTTTTTCCCTTGTCAGCTCGGGGATTCGAACTTGCAACCCTCCGGTTACAAGTCCAACGCTCTAACCACTAGGCTACCTGCCGCCCCACTAGGCTACCTGCCGCCCCGAACACAGTTGGAAGCAAGAATAAGTCTATATAAAACAATACAGGTAGGATCGATGAACGTTTTGTTTGTTTTGTGTTAAATCCTGCAGTAATCTGTGTATGGGATATCCAATCCACTGTAAGAACTGTAAACTTGGACAGTAGGCTACCTAGAAAATGGTTTATGTAGTCCGGTACATTGGTACCTACTGGTAGAAACAGCAGGTTAGCTTGGTACCTTGGAACCTACTGGTAGAAACAACAGGTTAGTTTGGTACCTTGGAACCTACTGGTAGAAACATCAGGTTGGTTTGGTACCTTGGAACCTACTGGTAGAAACCGCAGGTTAGTTTGGTACCTTGGTACCTATTGGTAGAAACAGCAGGTTAGTTTGGTACCTTGGTACCTCCTGGTAGAAACAACAAGTTAGTTTGGTACCTTGGTACCTACTGGTAGAAACAGCAGGTTAGTTTGGTATCTTGGTACCTACTGGTAGAAACAGCAGGTTAGTTTGGTACCTTGGAACCTACTGGTAGAAACATCAGGTTAGTTTGGTACCTTTTAACCTACTGGTAGAAACAACAAGTTAGTTTGGTACCTTGGTACCTACTGGTAGAAACAACAAGTTAGTTTGGTACCTTGGTACCTACTGGTACAAACAGCAGGTTATTTGTGTACCTTGGTACCTACTAGTAGAAACAGCAGTTTAGTTTGGTACCTTGGTAACTACTGGTACAAACAGCAGGTTAGTTTGGTACCTTGGAATCTACTGGTAGAAACAGCAGTATAGTTTTGTACCTTTGTACCTACTGGTATAAACAGCAGGTTCATTTGGTACCTTGGTACCTGCTGTTACAAACAGCAGGTTAGTTTGGTACCTTGGTACCTACTGGTACAAACAGCAGGTTAGTTTGGTACCTTTGTACCTACTGGTATAAACAGTAGATTGGTTTGGTACCTTGGAACCTACTGGCAGAAACAGCAGGCTAGTTTGGTACCTTGGTACCTACTGGTACAAACAACAGGTTAGTTTGGTACCTTGGTACCTACTGGTACAAACAGCAGGTTAGTTTGGTACCTTGGTACCTACTGGTATAAACAACAAGTTAGTTTGGTACCTTGGTACCTACTGGTATAAACAGCAGGTTAATTTGGTACCTTGGTACCTATTGGTAGAAACAGCAGGTTAGTTTGGTACCTTGGAACCTACTGGTAGAAACATCAGGTTGGTTTGGTACCTTGGAACCTACTGGTAGAAACAACAAGTTAGTTTGGTACCTTGGTACCTACTGGTAGAAACAGCAGGTTAGTTTGGTACCTTGGTACCTACTGGTAGAAACAACAAGTTAGTTTGGTACCTTGGTACCTACTGGTAGAAACAGCAGGTTAGTTTGGTATCTTGGTACCTACTGGTAGAAACAGCAGGTTAGTTTGGTACCTTGGAACCTACTGGTAGAAACATCAGGTTAGTTTGGTACCTTTTAACCTACTGGTAGAAACAACAAGTTAGTTTGGTACCTTGGTACCTACTGGTAGAAACAACAAGTTAGTTTGGTACCTTGGTACCTACTGGTACAAACAGCAGGTTAGTTGTGTTCCTTGGTACCTACTGGTAGAAACAGCAGTTTAGTTTGGTACCTTGGTAACTACTGGTACAAACAGCAGGTTAGTTTGGTACTTTGGATTCTACTGGTAGAAACAGCAGTATAGTTTTCTACCTTTGTACCTACTGGTAGAAACAGCAGGTTCGTTTGGTACCTTGGTACCTGCTGGTACAAACAGCAGGTTAGTTTGGTACCTTGGTACCTACTGGTAGAAACAGCAGGTTAGTTTGGTACCTTGGTACCTACTGGTAGAAACAGCAGGTTGGTTTGGTACCTTGGAACCTACTGGCAGAAACAGCAGGTTAGTTTGGTACCTTGGTACCTACTGGTAGAAACAACAGGTTAGTTTGGTACCTTGGTACCTACTGGTGCAAACAGCAGGTTAGTTTGGTACCTTGGTACCTACTGGTAGAATCAACCGGATAGGTTTGTACCTTGGTACCTACTGGTAGAAACAACAAGTTAGTTTGGTACCTTGGTACCTATTGGTAGAAACAGCAGGTTAGTTTGGTACCTTGGAACCTACTGGTAGAAACATCAGGTTAGTTTGGTACATTGGAACCTATTGGTACAAACAGCAGGTTAGTTTGGTACCTTGGAACCTACTGGTAGAAACAGCAGGTTAGTTTGGTACCTTGGTACCTACTGGTAGAAACAACAGGTTAGTTTGGTACCTTGGTACCTACTGGTACAAACAGCAGGTTAGTTTCGTACCTTTTAACCTACTGGTAGAATCAACCGGATAGGTTTGTACCTTGGTACCTACTGGTAGAAACAACAAGTTAGTTTGGTACCTTGGTACCTATTGGTAGAAACAGCAGGTTAGTTTGGTACCTTGGAACCTACTGGTAGAAACAGCAGGTTAGTTTGGTACCTTGGAACCTATTGGTACAAACAGCAGGTTAGTTTGGTACCTTGTACCTACTGGTAGAAACAAAAAGTTAGTTTGGTACCTTGGTACCTACTGGTAGAAACAACAGGTTGGTTTGGTACCTTGGTACCTACTGGTAGAAACAACAGGTTAGTTTGGTACCTTGGTACCTACTGGTACAAACAGCAGGTTAGTTTGGTACCTTGGTACCTACTAGTAGAATCAACCGGATAGGTTTGTACCTTGGTACCTACTGGTAGAAAAAACAAGTTAGTTTGGTACCTTGGTACCTATTGGTAGAAACAGCAGGTTAGTTTGGTACCTTGGAACCTACTGGTAGAAACATCAGGTTAGTTTGGTACCTTGGAACCTATTGGTACAAACAGCAGGTTAGTTTGGTACCTTGGAACCTACTGGTAGAAACAGCAGGTTAGTTTGGTACCTTGGTACCTACTGGTAGAAACAAAAAGTTAGTTTGGTACCTTGGAATCTACTGGTAGAAGCAGCAGGTTAGTTTGGTACTTTGGCACCTACTGGTAGAAACAGCAGGTTAGTTTGGTACCTTGGTACCTACTGGTACAAACAGCAGGTTAGTTTGGTACCTTGGTACCTACTGGTGGAAATTGGTAGATTAACCTACGGTTCCGGCCAAATGTATTGGCAGCATTGCACTTTTCTGAAATAATTCCCTATTTCTTCTACAATAAGTTAAAACTTTGGGTCTCCACACATTGTTATATTAATTTCAAAATTGCAGATCCATTTTTGTTTTTGGAAACTTAAGTTTACAATTTTAATTTAGAAAATAAGTTTTCTCACTCTTCAGCTGAAACATGCTACAATTCTGCAATGTTAGAGAGGTGCCTTCGACAAACTGCTGTTTTCAGACCTTGCCATAGGTTTTTCATTGGACTCTGGACTCAACGATGGCCAGTCCTAAACAGTCCAGAATTTCTTCTTGAACCATTCCTGGGTGCTTTTTGTTTGGTGCTTGGTGTAGTTGTTCTGATGGAAGACCCACAACCTTCGAGGGATACCCATTTTTTGGACAATACTAAACATTTCATGATGCCTTGCACATGTTCAAGGTCCCCAGTAGCAGAGGCAGCAAAGCAACCCCACAGCATTATTTAAACCTCCCCCATCTTTGATTGTATGGTGTTCGTTTCTTTAAACTCCATTTGGGCGAAAGTAAATATAGCGCAGCTTTTTATTGCCAAAAGGGCTCTAATTTTGATTTGTCGGTCCACAGAACATTTCCCCCAGGATGTAGCCTTGTTTTTTTTGTTAAAATTAATTCATTGGGAATTATTTAATCAAATTGCAATGGTGCCAATACATGGCAGGAACTGTAGCTGTGTGTTTAATATTGTAATCAGTGCCCACTGTTATGGAGTGAGAAGCTGGCTTGTTCCCCAGCAGTCCCCAGCAAACACAATAAAAGGATTGCGGGAGAAATGCAACAGGAGAATTAGAATATTATGATGGTAACGAAACACCCTTTCCAAAGCTACTTATTCACCTTACGTATAGTACATAGTATGGGAGGCCCATGGATCAATCAGACCAACAACTCTGATGTAAACAACAGAGTATCCCTTAATGGTCAATCTAAGGGCTTCTGGAAAGTAAGCTGATTCTAGATCTGTGCCAACAGGAAAGTCATAGTGACGTTTATATTGTTTTTCTGTAGACTTTAACCTTAATAGCAGACTAATCTGCATCTTAAATCCGGTTGTTTGCCAACAGTGTTAGAGGTTAGTCAGTTCACTCCACACAGAGAGAGGGTATATAATCCTGAAACATGCATGCACGCACACACGCACGCACGCACAAACACACACACACACACACACACACACACACACACACACACACACACACACACACACACACACACACACACACACACACACACACACACACACACACACACACACACACACACACTCCACCAACGGTCTGAAAAATATGTGTTTTTACTTGAGTTGATTCAACATTTCAATGTTCTCCACTCAAGGCTCTGACTCTCTATGCTGAAGTCTCTCTCGATAACTGACTGTTGCACGTACTTGTTGAAATGTGATGAAATCATGTAGGAGAATTTTCTCACCACACATTGAGATGGTGATAAACCCTGCTACCTGTCACACTGGACAGCAGACAGCGGAGCTGGCTGCCAACCGTTTACACTGCTTTTCACACACTCTCTTTCCTTGCCTCTCTCTTGCTTGCTCTTGTTCTCTCTATCTCACTCAATTCAATTCATTTTAAGGGGCTTTATTGTCATGGGAAACATAAGTTTACATTGCCAAAGCAAGTGAAATAGATAATAAACAAAAGTGAAATAAACTAAAAAAAAATTACAGTGAACATTACACAAGTTCCAAAATAATAAAGACATTACAAATGTCATATCATGTATTTATACAGTGTTGTAACTATGTGCAAATAGTTAAAGTAAAAAAAAAATATATATAAACATAAATATCGGTTGTATTTACAATGGTGTTTGTTCTTCACTGGCTGCCCTTTTCTTGTGGCAAAAGGTCACAAATCTCCCAGTAGATATGGGAGTTTATCAACATTTGATTTGCTTTCAAATTCTTTGTGGATCTGTGTAATATGAGGGAAATATGTGTCTCTAATATAGTCATACATTTGGCAGGCGGATAGGAAGTGCTGCTCAGTTTCCACCTCATTTTGTGGGCAGTGTGCACGTAGCCTGTCTTCTCTTGAGAGCCAGGTCTGCCTACGGCGGCCTTTCTCAATAGCAAAGCTATGCTAACTGAGTCTGTCCATAGTCAAAGCTTTCCTTAATTTTGGGTCAGTCACAGTGGTCAGGTATTCTGCCACTGTGTACTCTCTGTTAATGGTCAAATAGCATTCTAGATTGCTCTGTGTTTTTGTTGATTCTTTCCAATGTGTTAGGTAATTATCTTTTTGTTTTTCTCATGATTTGGTTGGGTCTAATTGTGTTGCTGTCCTGGGGCTCTGTGGGGTCTATTTGTGTTTGTGAACAGAGCCCCAGGACCAGCTTGCTGAGGGGACTCTTCTCTAGGTTAATCTCTCTGCAGGTGATGGCTTTGTTATGGAAGGTTTAGGAATCACTTCCTCTTAGGTGGTTGTAGAATTTAATGGGTTTTTCTGGATTTTGATCATTAGCGGGTATCGGCCTAATTCTGCTCTGCATGCATTATTTGGTGTTTTACATTGTACACAGAGGATATTTTCAGAATTCTTCATGCAGAGTCTCAATTTGGTGTTTGTCCCATTTTGTGAATTGTTGGTTGGTGAGCGGACCCCAGACCTCTCTCACTCTGTCTGTCTCTTTCTCTCACACTCTCTCTCTCTCGCTCTCTGTCTCTCTCTGTCTCTGTCTCTCTTTCTATTACCCTCTCTCTCTCTCCCTCTTCTCTCTCTCTCTCTGCTCTCTCTCTCTCTCTCTGCTCTCTCTCTCTCTGCTCTCTCACTATTTCCCTCTTCTCTCCCTCTCTCTCTCTGCTCTCTCTGCTCTCTCTGTCTCTGTCTCTTCTCTGTCTCATTCTATTACCCTCTCTCTCTCTTATCTCTCTCTCTCTCTCTCTCTCTCTCTCTCTCTCTCTCTCTCTCTCTCTCTCTCTCTCTCTCTCTCTCTCTCTCTCTCTCTCTGCACTGTGAGTTGAGGCCACCAAGGAGGGGTCAAAAGGTACACACACACTCGTGGACCTGTCCACTGAAGGCTCGGCCCGCACGTTTGGCTCCAGTTTGTCCAATCAGACGGTGGCTTTGTGAAAAGGCCATTGAATGGATCAGCGTCACGGAGCCCAATGCAAAGAGACAGATCAGAGACAGAGAGAGAACCTACACCCAGCCATGGATGTGTATGTATGTGTCAGCATGTGGTCCACTTCCAGTAAGTAGCTGTGGGTTACGTGACACTTCCTCTGACGTGTTGACACCACCACATTGCACATCCTGAGACACACACACACACAAACAATCCTCCAGCACCACTGAACGCTGCCGCAAGGAACAAAATGGCAAAAAGCAAAACATGCACGCAAGCATACTGTATACACAGAAAGTCTCATCACTGTTTGTCTTTAATTAGACGATGACATGGAAAGAGACAGGTGGCTTGTTTATAGCTGTGAATATCTGTCAACCTTTTATCTCAGAGTCTAACCATGGTGGCAAAAATTCACACGGCTGGAATTTTTGTATGTGTCTGTCTACGAAAAGTGCATTCAGAAAGTATTCAGACTCCTCACTTTCCCCACATGTTGTTACGTTACTGTCTTACTCTAAAATTATCCCCTCATCAATCTATACACAATACCTCATAATGACGAAACAAAAACAGGTTTTTAGATATTTTTGCAAATGTATAATTTTTTTTTAAACAGAAATACCTTATTTACATAAGTATTCAGAGCCTTTGCTCTGAGAGTCTAAATTGAGTTCAGGCGCATCCTGTTTCCATTGATCATCCTTGAGCTGTTTCTACAACTTGATTGGAGTCCACCTGTGGTAAATTCAATTGATTGGACATGATTTGGAAAGGCACACAGCTGTCTATATAAGGTCCCACAGTTGACAGTGCATGTTAGAGCAAAAAACAAGCCATGAGATCGAAGGAATTGTCCGTAGAGCTCCGAGACCGGATTGTGTCGAGGCACAGATCTGGGGAAGGGTACCAAAACATTTCTGCAGCATTGAAGGTCCCCAAGAACACAGTGGCCTCCATCATTCTTAAATGGAAGAAGTTTACAACCACCAAGACTCTTCCTAGAGCCAGCCGCCCAGCCAAACTGAGCAATCGGGGGAGAAGGGCCTTGGTCAGGGAGGTAACCAAGGACCCAATGGTCACTCTGACAGAGCTCCACAGTTCCTCTGTGGAGATGGGAGAACCTTCCAGAAGGACAACCATCTCTGCAGCCCTCCACCAATCAGGTCTTTATGGTAGAGTGACCCCCCAATTTTTTTTTTTAAATAAACAAATTAACTGAAAATTAATAACATACTGTAGTATGAATAAATAATACTCCAAGCTCTATACTACTTGTCAAACATAGAGAATTGATACTGTATACTGGTCATTGAGGTGGGCTTGGTGTGGGGTTAGGGGTCCGTGGGTGGCTTTTGACCAAGTTTGGTCCAAATAGTATGTTGGAAAATGTTATTTAATGAATATTATATAAATCCAATAAATTGAAAAGGGCAGTTTGGGTGTATTCAATTAGCTTAATGTATCAGAATTCAAATTGTCTTTCAACAAAAAAATATATATATTATCTGTTTATAACTACAGACACCATTTCAGAACAATCTGAGGTGGTGGGTGTCATTGGTTGCTGAAATGACCCGTCTGTTATCTCTGTCTGTCCAGCAAACTCTGATGTGTCTAAGCTAAAATATAAAACTTCAAGGCACAGACTAAACGCTCATTCCCCATGCACTTTCAGACAACTCTGAGGCACACACTTAGAGACATACTTTGGCTCATCATGATTGGCTCAAACTTCATATTATCTGCCAAGTGTTTCACCACAGGGATGCCATGTCTCCCTCCCTCTTTCCCTCCCTCTTTCCCTCCTTCTTTCTCTCTCTCTCTCTCTTTCTTTCCTTCTGTTTGGTGTTGTGTTATAGGAGATGTAAAGCAGCTGTGATGTTTTAAAGTATCATTCATTTTCTCACTTAACTCAGTTTTCCCAGCACTGCAACACAGTTACAATGCACAGGGGGGCAAATATACACATTACATCTGTGAACCTTTAGCCAATCTCTCTCTTTTTATGTTTCTTTCTCTCTCCCCCTCTCTCCCGCATTTATGTATCAGTCTTTCTCTCTCTCACTCTCACTCTCTCTCTCACTCTCTCTCTCTCTCTCTCTCTCAATCTCTCTCTCTCTCTCTCTCTCTCTCTCTCTCTCTCTCTCTCTCTCTCTCTTTGTCTGTCTCGTGCAATCTCTGAACTATTGCACAATTAGTCATGTAGGTCTAATTAAAGTTAGTGTCAGTATGCACAGAACTCTCTTTGGAAAGGCTCTCAGTAGGAATCTGAATAGCTGAACTCCTTTTGCCAAAATTCCCTTTTTAAGAAGAAAAGTTCTCTTTCAATTCCCTTTCTCCCTTTCTTTCTCTGTTGTGCTTCCGATGTCAGTAGCGGCCAGGTGAAGCAGGAACAGGGAGGGATGTGTATGTGTGCGTATGTGTGTGCATGTGTTGTATGTGTGTGTGTGTGTGTGTGTGTGTGTGTGTGTGTGTGTGTGTGTGTGTGTGTGTGTGTGTGTGTTGTATGTGTGTGTGTGTGCTGTATAGCCAACCAGGGTCTCCGAGGCGGACAATGACTCTAAGGGTAAAAATGTGCCTTGGCTTAGTCTCCTGGTGTCTCTGGCATAGCATGCAGCACACACACACACACACACACACACACACACACACACACACACACACACACACACACACACACACACACACACACACACACACACACACACACACACACACACACACACACACACACACACACCCTGCTCCATTCTGCCATGTGCCTCCCTCACCAGTAGGTGGTATGGGGGAGTAGAGTATATAGGCAGGTTTATTAGGCAATAGCAGTAATTGTTTCTCTTAACTCATGTGCATTGACCAGGGTCAGGGCTGTCCAGGGTCAGATGTAGAACAACATAATGTAAAGCCAAGGGGATACACTAGGGGATACACTAGGGGGTACACTAGGGGGATACACTAGGGGGTACACTAGGGGGATACACTAGGGGATACACTAGGGGGATACACTAGGGGATACACTAGGGGGATACACTAGGGGATACACTAGGTGGGATACACTAGGGGGTACACTAGGGGATACACTAGGGGATACACTAGGGGGATACACTAGGGGGTACACTAGGGGGATACAATAGGGGATACAATAGGGGGTACACTAGGGGATACAATAGGGGGTACACTAGGGGATACAATAGGGGGTACACTAGGGGGATACACTAGGGGGTACACTAGGGGTACACTAGGGGATACAATAGGGGGTACACTAGGGGGATACAATAGGGGGTACACTAGGGGGATACACTAGGGGGTACACTAGGGGCACACTAGGGGATACACTAGGGGATACACTAGGTGGGATACACTAGGGGTACACTAGGGGGATACACTAGGGGATACACTAGGGGGATACACTAGGGGATACACTAGGGGATACACTAGGGGATACACTAGGGGATACACTAGGGGGTACACTAGGGGGGATACACTAGGGGGTACACTAGGGGGATACAATAGGGGGTACACTAGGGGGATACACTAGGGGGGTACACTAGGGGGATACACTAGGGGGTACACTAGGGGGTACACTAGGGGTCCATCCTTGTTGTAGAGCATTATTTGCTAAAGGCAAAGCATGCCCCTCCATTCCCTCTTGCTCTCTCTTTCTCTGCCCCTGTTCTACTGTTCTTTTGTAATAGAAGGGAAACCAGTGAATACTACATTAAACATGTCAAAAGTCTTTACCGACCATCCCTGTTCTCTGTCACCCACCCTTTCATTATACTGTAACGAGGAGAGAAAACCTATGGTGACAGGGATTCTGCTTGATGAGAATGGGATTCAACAAGAGTTGTAAGGGTGTGTGCGTATGTGTCAGTGTGTGTTTGTGTATATGTGCGTGTGTGTCTGTCAGCGACCCTAGTGAATAGCATTGTACAGTATATCAGTCCCAGCTGGGGACCAGGGCTGTGGCTGGGTTGAGGTCAGAGCACAATGAAGACATCTGAAATGAGACCAGGGTTCTAGGATTTAATACAACAACCATGGTTGGGATCAATTACATTTCAATTATCCATGAATCAACAGAATTAAAATCAACCCTGGTGGCAACAGTTCAACCATTGGGAATCTTAGATAACTAATCATTGCTAACTGGAAACGTGAGAGAGAGCACGCATTCTGCCTACTTTTGTTCTAACGTGCTTCTACTTCCTGTAGGCCTGCCATAATTTATTCTAATGTGCTACTACTTCCTGTAGGACATGCTACTACTTCCTGTAGGCCTACCATAATTTGTTCTAACATACTCCTACTTCCTGTAGGACATGCTCCTACTTCATGTAGGCCTACCATCATTTGTTCTGACATGCGACTACTTCCTGTAGGACATTCTCTTACTTCCTGTAGGCCTATCATAATTTGTTCTAACATGCGGCTACTTCCTGTAGGTCTACCATCATTTGTTCTAACATGCGATTACTTCCTGTAGGCCTACCATAATTTGTTCTAACATACTCCTACTTCCTGTAGGACATGCTCCTACTTCATGTAGGCCTGCCATCATTTATTCTGACATGCGACTACTTCCTGTAGGACATTCTCTTACTTCCTGTAGGCCTATCATAATTTGTTCTAACATGTGGCTACTTCCTGTAGGCCTACCATAATTTGTTCTAACATGTGGCAACTTCCTGTAGGTCTATCACAATTTGTTCTAACATGCAGCTACTTCCTGTAGGTCTAGAATAATTTGTTCTAACGTGCTACTACTTCCTGCAGGTCTACCATGATTTGTTCTAACATGTGGCTACTTCCTGTAGGTCTATCATAATTTGTTCTAACATGTGGCTACTTCCTGTAGGCCTAACATAATTTGTTCTAACATGCGGTTACTTCCTGTATGTATAGCATAATTTGTTCTAACATGCTACTACTTCCTGTAGGCCTAACATAATTTGTTCTAACGTGCTACTACTTCCTGTAGGACATGCTCCTACTTCCTGTAGGTCTATCACAATTTGTTCAAACATGCAGCTACTTCCCGTAGGTCTAGAATAATTTGTTCTAACGTACTACTACTTCCTGCAGGTCTACCATGATTTGTTCTAACATGTGGCTACTTCCTGTAGGTCTATCATAATTTGTTCTAACATGCGGCTACTTCCTGTAGGCCTAACATAATTTATTTTAACGTGCTACTACTTCCTGTAGAACATGGTACTACTTCCTGTAGGCCTACCACAATTTGTATTAACATGTGGCTACTTCCTGTAGGTCTATCATAATTTGTTCTAACGTGGTACTACTTCCTGTAGGCCTACCATAATTTTTTCAACATGCGGCTACTTCCTGTAGGCCTAACATAATTTATTTTAACGTGCTACTACTTCCTGTAGAACATGGTACTACTTCCTGTAGGCCTACCATAATTTGTTCTAACATGATACTACTTCCTGTAGGCCTACCATCATTTGTTCTAACGTGCTACTACTTCCTGTAGAACATGGCACTACTTCCTGTAGGCCTACCATAATTTGTTCTAACATGCTACTACTTCCTGTAGTCCTACCTTAAATGCAAAATGTTAACGAAGTGCGTCCACTGTTCTAAAGGGTCTTTATCAAGCTTAACAAATAACGGTAGCAGTCAAATATTTTTGTCAAAGATCTGTAGCTCTCTACACATTGCTGTACTTTGGAATCAGTTTAAAGGTTTAGTGATATTTATTACTTTCCATTGCTAGATTGTATTCCATGGTCTTGCACCAGTGAATCTGGTTAGAATGGTGCTGTTGGTATACCCTACCTTGAACCAGACTGTACTTAGCACCAGAGTGCCCAGAACCCATTCCAATACATGCCTTACTAACAGCCCTGATATTTGAGTGGAACAACCTGCGCTCGTAAGACACTGGACCTCATTGATGGAAATATGAACATTTTCCTCTGACCTTGCTGGAGTAGTCAAGTGGTCTGGGCTTGGTCTTTTCATTCAGCGCCCATGGGTGAGTGTGGGTGGGTGGGGGGGTGTGGGGGGTGGAGTGTGTGTGTGTGTGTGTGTGTGTGTGTGCGGTAAGATGTACAGTATGTTATAATGAGCCTCTTCCTTCTCTAAAGACAGTGTTGTCCAAAAACAGCATGGTGGAGGAGAGAGAAGCAGCCTGGAATAGTCAGTAAGCTAACATGGTGGAGGAGCAGCCTGGAATAGTCAGTAAGCCTGCATGGTGGAATTCCTGCATGGAGGACTGAGGAGCAGCCTTGAACAGTCAGTAAGCTAACATGGTGGAGGAGCAGCCTGGAACAGTCAGTAAGCCTGCATGGTGGAGGACTTACTGCAGTTACTACACATTATGTTGTATAAGTTGAACGGATAATTTGTACACATTACCACAATCAAAAACAGAAACAATGAGAGAAAGGACAGGATTAAATGTCAGGCAGAATTTAACCCATCAGAGCGCATTGGACAGCACTGTCGTACAATAGCGTTCAACGACTGATGTTGACACCCTTTATACTTCTTCTTTATTAGGAATTAGGAAATCATCAGTTGTCAGACAAAACTCAGTGGCAGTTGATATTCTGAGCGATCTGTTATAGGAACAGGACAAAGAGATGATCAGTTCCCATGGCTGTATCTAGACAAACTTGACTTGGAAAGACACAAAATATTCCCATGGCTCTCCTATCACCCAGACATCTTATCTGATCTGAGATATGGAAAAGCCATTCTCTGTTTGTAAAAAAGCCACTATCGTACTGTTGCTTAACAACCAGACCTCACCCCAGTTAAAAGATGACCTGGATTAGCAGGGATGAGTCCACTGTCCTCTCGGACATGTCTGAGGACTGAAAGACTTCTGCATTAATCTTTAACCCTAACATGGAGTGTCTGAGGACTGAAAGACTTCTGCATTAATCTTTAACCCTAACATGGAGTGTCTGAGGACTGAACGACTTCTGCATTAATCTTTAACCCTAACATGGAGTGTCTGAGGACTGAAAGACTTCTGCATTAATCTTTAACCCTAACATGGATTGCTTTGTGTTGCTACTTGACCGTAGTGACCCAATAGGCAGGTTTCCATTGACCCTGGTTTATTCCACAAAATAGAACACTGCAACATTTGTAATAGAAACGGCAGAAATAGGAGAAATTTGCTAAAGATCGAACACATTTTTATCCAATTGACAGGGGTGGAATTCTCAAATGACGATAGAAATTGTGTTTTTGTAAATAATAATAAATTACAATTGTGGATGAAATGTGTAGGTACGCATGGCAGTGATGTTAAGCTCCACATTTCATAGTAAATTCTTACTGCTTGCAAAATCCATTTATTTAACTATACAAATAATGTTTCTTTGCAAGACAATCTTTGCAAGATTGTCTTGACTTTCAAGAATGCCTGAATTGCTTCACATCTCTACCAGGACGAGTGTCATTTTATTTGTATTTTTTTCTACTTTTACCCCTTTTTTTTCTCCCCAATTTCATGATATCCAATTGGTAGTTACAGTCTTGTCCCATCACTGCAATTCCCCTATGGATTCAGGAGAGGTGAAGGTCGAGAGCCATGTGTCCTCCAAAACATGACCCTGCCAAGCCGCATTGTTTCTTGACACACTGCTCGCTTAACCCAGAAGCCAACCACACCAATGTGTCGGAGGAAACATCGTCCAGCTGACCGGAATTAGCTTGCAGGCGCCCGGCCCGCCACAAGGAGTCGTTAGAGCGCGATGTGACAATGAAATCCCTGCCGGCCAAACCGTCCCCTAACCCGGACGACACTGGGCCAATTGTGCGCTGCCTCATGGGTCTCCCGGTCACGGGACGAGTGCAAGTTTCACCATGGCACGGGCCTATGGCGATTCGTTGGCACATGAGAATGATGAGAATCTGGCAAATATTAGTCAATTATTGCATTTTATCCATGCTGGCTGAGACATGAAACAGATAGGTGGGAGGGCAAACAGGCTGTTGCCAGTTTATTAATGCATAATTTGCCTAAATGGGTCATGGCAACACTTCAACTACTGCATTCTTATTCAACACTCGTTTTTTTTAGGTGTGACGTCATTACGTCTCGCTGTTTTTATTTATGGAAATTCACCCTAGCAGGCAATTGTCACATCTATTTTCTATGCCAACTTTCTAAATGTCGGCAAATAAATCACTGGACAAGTTAATGGAAACAAAGCTACTGACAGTTCCCATCTCTTTTATTGCACGCACAACACTTTTCAGCACACACAGAAATAACTTGAAAACCTGACATCTTCCTTTGCAGTGTAATTACATTTTATGACAGGCCTTCAACAGGACTCTGTTGATATCAGACAGGAAGGGAAGAGCTGTCAGAGACTGTAGGCTGTAGAGTGGACACTGTGTCCTGTCCTTCCTCAGTCCTTGCTTCCATCTTCCAACCCAGCCAGGGGCCATAGCAGAGACAGGGTTCAGTACACTCTCCAGACCTGCTTACTGGCCACTTCTGAAAAACATCACCGTTTCATAACCCAACATTTATTTGGTCTGTATATTAGATTACATGAAATGTAGTTTCTCATGACGTGCCAAGATTGAAATTGACAAGGAGCTGCTATGAGCATTTAAGTTATGGTCAGAGCTGCCCTCCAGAATTACATTTTAGAGATGTTTCTGAAACCTATAATCCATGTACCTTCATTTGAGGAGGGGACTTTCAAAGGTAATCAAATCTCTGTTGCATAAAGACTCAAGTCCAGTTTCTCAGAATTCCCATAAATGAATGGATCAAGACGTAAAAACCTCACGAGGGAAAGAAAAAAGTGGGGAGGGAAAATGTACTCTCAAGTTAGTCCAGTTTTAATTTCGGATGGGAACATATTTAATAACTGTGTCCTTTAGCGAGGGTTAAAGTTGATTAAATCTGGTGTAGCTGTGTTGTGTCAGTTTATGTAACGATACTCTAAGGAGGACTATATAAAAGGATTTTCTAGGGTTTGGTAAAAAAGTATTCTTGTCTTGTCTTCTCTTCTCCTCCCCTCTCCTCCTCTCTTCTGCTACATGCACATACAAACTCTAGTCCTCTTCTACCCCCCTTTCTATCTCTTCTCCTCTCTCTCCTCTCCTGTCCTCTTCTCTTCTCCTCTCTCTCCTCTCCTGTCCTCTTCTCTTCTCCTCTCTCTCCTCTCCTGTCCTCTTCTCTTTTCCTCTCTCTCCTCTCCTGTCCTCTTCTCTTCTCCTCTCTCTCCTCTCCTGTCCTCTTCTCTTCTCCTCTCTCTCCTCTCCTGTCCTCTTCTCTTTTCCTCTCTCTCCTCTCCTGTCCGCTTCTCTTCTCCTTTTTCCTCTTCTCTTCTCCTCTCTCCTTTTCTCTTCTCCTCTCTCCTTTTCTCTTCTCCTCTCTCCTTTTCTCTTCTCCTCTCTCCACTTCTCTTCTCCTCTTTCCACTTCTCTTCTCTTCTCCTCTCTTCTCTTCTCTCTTCCTCTCTCCTCTTCTTCTCTCTCCTCTTCTCTTTTGCTTACATACAGTCCCTCAATCACCAGCAGGATCTCCACATTTCTGTTAGATAATCCCATAACAAATTAGCATGGGTTAACAGAGCACAACAGCCAGCATGCTAACACAGGTTATGGCCCATGTTAGCCCAGGCTAACCAGGAGAAGATAAAAGCACACGTTAACACACAGACTAACCTGCTGAGTGTGAGTGTGGAGTGGAGGCAGCCAGCTAAAGGGCTGGAGTGAGTCAGGGCTGTGTCCTGTAAACAGGCCTCTCACAGCAAGGTGAAAAAACAAGGAGTTTGTACTGCTTAGTCAGATACAGACCTGGGCTCAAATACTATTAGAAATAATTTCAAATGCTTGGGATTGATTGAGCTTGACTAAGGCAATGGAACCAATAAAATAGTCTCAAAAGTGAAAACCCTGCACATGTGGTAGTCCAGGCAGGCCAAAAGAAAACCCCAGTCTTCAGAAAGATTTCAAATTGAAACAGAAAGATTTCAAATTGTATTTAAACCCAGGTCTGGTTTAACACAGTCTGAATCTACTCAATCTATTACAGAATAGTAAATCCACCCGGATTGACCTACTGGGACTCCATACTATTCCTTCCTCCACTTGTATTGTAAGTACTGTTTTGTAACTGATATTCTTCTGGTTGGAGAGTGATCCAAATTGAATCCCGTTTCATCTTAGAAAAATGAAAATGTCTAGTATAATCTATACATTTTATTTATTTTCACTCTCTCACTCTTTCTCTTCCATGACAGCGGGACTTGAGTACAGCTCTTCTCATCCCTCTGTGACTCCTGGAGTAGTATTGGTGCTGACAAGGCCTGCCTCTCCTCCAGACTATACCTCTATTCTCAATCCATTCATCCAATCATTCTCATTCTTTCTCTCCTTCCCATTGCCCCTCTCTCTCTCTCTCTCTCTCTCTCTCTCTCTCTCTCTCTCTCTCTCTCTCTCTCTCTCTCTCTCTCTCTCTCTCTCTCTCTCTCTCTCTCTCTCTCTCTCTCTCTCTCTCTCTCTCTCTCTCTTTCTCTTTCTCTCTCCATCATCTCTCTCTAGGTGGTGACAGCTCCATCCCTTCTCCTTGGCATCTGACCTCTGACCTTTATCCCATATTTCCTTTTTGATCCTGATTGGCTCCATCATCGCTCTTCATTTCCTGGGTTGGAGTTGTGATTAGGGACGTGATCTGGTTAAGCTTAGAGTTATTTAACAGCTATTCACACACACACACATACAAATACACACACACACACACATACAAATACACACACACACACACACACACACACACATACAAATACACACACACACACACACACACACATACACACACACACACACAAACACAGCAGAATGGGCAGACTGATTGTCAACAGACGGGCTACTCTCTTCCTGTTTTTAAAATCTATTGTTCTCCAATGTATGGTTTTGTTTTACCACACAATATTTTTCCCATGGTCCTCTTTGCAACATTGGTAAATGCTCCTGTTCAGATATGACATGTGGCAGTCCTAGATTGTCTTGTGCGCTGTCGGTCCTGGATATTAATAAGTGAATCTGTCCTTGATCATCTTGTGCTCTCTGTCAGTCCTTTGTTATCTTGTGCTCTCTGTCAGTCCTTGATTATCTTGCTCTGTCAGTCCGAGATCATCTTGTGGAATATCTCGATAATATTCCTTACTTATTTTTGAAACAGCAATTTGATATTGGTTTTAATATTGGAAATTGAAAGGCGTAACGAAAAGTTTGTTTTTGTCAAAGTTTGTATGCTGTGTCGGTCCTGGATCGACTTGTGCACAAGAGTAACACATCTGACAATATTTGTCCAGTCTAGCATGGCCATCTTAAGCCCTACTGCATTCAACTCCTCCAATGTGCTCGTCAAACAGTGAGACACACAATATGTTTCAGTTGTACATATTGCCTGAACGAGACTGATGCCTGCAAAATGTCACCCATTAATATTATAGCAATCTGATGAAACCATTGCATTTTATAGTTTTACAAAGATGGAAACAGAACATTAACTTTAAAAAAACGTTGGCTAGTATTTGCTGTCCAGGCCTTTAAATTAAATATTGGCAGTTTGTGAGACACGGCACTGTAACAGAAAACCACTTTTGATAACCTAATTTTAATATTCTGTGTGTTCCCAAGCAGATTTATTAGACTGTCTGAAGTGTGGGCCCAGAAAAGAATGTCTGTTTTGACTCTTCTAATCACATTACTCTCTCTCTCTCTACCTCTCTCTACCTCTCTCTACCTCTCTCTACCTCTCTCTACCTCTCTCTACCTCTCTCTACCTGTCTCTCTCTCTCTCTCTCTCTCTCTCTCTCTCTCTCAATTCAAAGGGCTTTATTGGCATGGGACGCACATGTTTACATTGTCAAAGCAAGTGAAATAGATAATAAACAAAAGTGAAAAAAATAAAAATAAATGAACAGTAAACATTACACTCACAAATGTTCCAAAGGAATAGAGACATTTCAAATGTCATATTATGGCCGTGTGCCGTGTCAGAACGATGTGCAAATAGTTAAAGTACGGGTTGAAATATGGGTTGAATTTACTATGGTGTTTGTTCTTCACTGGTTACCCTTTTCTTGTGGTGACAGGTCACAAATCTTGCTGCTGTGACGGCAGACTGTGGTACTTCACCCAATATATATGGGAGTTTTTCAAAATTGGATTTGTTTTTGAATTCTTTGTGGGTCTGTGTAATCTGACGGAAATATGTGTCTCTAATAGGGTCACACATTTGGCAGGAGGTTAGGAAGTGCATCTCAGTTTCCACCTCATTTTGTGGGCAGTGTGCACATAGCCTGTCTTCTCTTGAGAGCCAGGTCTGCCTACGGCGGCCTCTATGAACAGCAAGATTATGCTCACTGAGTCTGTACATAGTCAAAGATTTCCTTAATTTTGGGTCAGTCACAGTGGTCAGGTATTCTGCCACTGTGTACTCTCTGTTAACGGCCAAATAGCATTCTATATTGCTCTGTTTTTGTTGTTGATTCTTTCCAATGTGTCAGGTAATTCACTTTTTGTTTTCTCATGATTTGGTTGGGTCTAATTGTGTTGCTGTCCTGGGGCTCTGTGGGGTCTGTTTGAGTTTGTGAACAGAGACCCTCCTCTCCAGGTTAATCTCTCTGTAGGTGATGGATTTGTTATGGGAGTTTTGGGAATCGCTTCCTTTTAGGTGGTTGTAGAATTTTTTTCTGGATTTGTATAATTAGCGGGTATCGGCCTAATTCTGCACTGCATGCATTAGTTCGTGTTTTACATTGTACACATAGGATACATTTGCAGAATTCAATTTGAAGGGGCTTTATTGGCATGGGAAACATGTTTCAAAACTGAGAAGACACAAAACAACACCAACAAAGAACTATTAGAATTTAACAGTGAACAATCAGGTTTAAAAAAGATAACAACATTTCAAGTGTTTCAGATGTTATATTATCAGCTATGTACATGTTTTAGTAATGTGCAAATAATTGTCGTACGAATAGTAGGGGAAGATAAATAAACAGATAAATATTGGTAGAATTTACATTTTTGTTTGTGCTCCACTGTTTGCCCTTTTCTCATGGGCCACAACTCTTGCTTCTGTGTTTGCAAACTGAGGTATTTCGTCTGACAGATATGGGCGTTTCTCTATGCCAGATTTGTTCTCAAATTCTTTGTGGGCCGGTGTAGTCTGGGGGAAATACGTATCTCTAATATGGTCAAGTGTTTCAGATGTTATATTATCAGCTATGTACATGTTTTAGCAATGTGCAAATAATTGTCGTACAAATAGTAGGGGAAGATAAATAAACAGATAAATATTGGTAGAATTTACATTTTTGTTTGTGCTCCACTGTTTGCCCTTTTCTCATGGGCCACAACTCTTGCTTCTGTGTTTGCAAACTGAGGTATTTCGTCTGACAGATATGGGCGTTTCTCTATGCCAGATTTGTTCTCAAATTCTTTGTGGGCCGGTGTAGTCTGGGGGAAATACGTATCTCTAATATGGTCGGTATATATTTGGCATGAGGTTAGGTTTTTCTCTCCCATCTACACACAATACCCCATAATGACAAAGTGAAAACATGTTTACATATTTTTTGCAAATTTATTGAAAATTAAATACAGAAATATCTAATTTACATAAAGTACCAGTCAAAAGTTTGAAAACATCTACTCATTCCAGGGTTTTTCTTTATTTTTACTATTTTCTACATTGTCAAATTAGAGTGATGACATCACAACTATGCAACCAGACTGATAATGTAGAAACCAAAAAACTATTAAGCAAATCTAAATATTTTTTATATTTGAGATTCTTCAATGTAGCCACCCTTTGCCTTGGTGAGAGCTTGCACAATCTTGGTATTCTTTCAACCAGTTTCCTGAGGTAGTCACCAGGAATGCATTTCAATTAAAACTTCTTTGGGATCGGTGTCCCGTCCACGGGTCGGTAAAGGTAATGTAAGCTAAAGCGATTAACATGAGGTTGTAAGTAACAAGAACATTTTCCAGGACATATACATATCTGATATTGGCAGAAAGCTTAAATTCTTGTTAATCTAACTAGACTGTCCAATTTAGGCAAGTAGCCTAGTGGTTAGAGCGTTGGACTTGTAACCGGAGGGTTGCAAGTTCGAATCCCCGAGCTGACAAGGAAAACAAATCTGTCGTTCTGCCCCTGAACAAGGCAGTTAACCCACTGTTCCTCGGCGCCAAGACGTGGATGTCGATTAAGGCAGCCCCCCGCACCTCTCTGATTCAGAGGGGTTGGGTTAAATGCGGAAGACACATTTCGGTTGAAGGCATTCGGTTGTACAACTGACTAATAATGGTGACTTTGACTTTTGACTTTGACAATTTACAGTACCTATTACAATAAAAGAATACCATGCTATTGTTTGAGGAGAGTGCACAATTTTGAACATGAAAGTTAGGCATATTTTTTATTGTATTATTTTTTTAATTTCCCCTTTATTTAACCAGGTAGGCCAGTTGAGAACAAGATCTCATTTAGAACTGCGACCTGGCCAAGATAAAGCAAAGCAGTGTGACAAAAACAACACAGAGCAGAGTTACACATGGGATAAACAAACGTACAGTCAATAACACAATAGATAAATCTATATACAGTGTGTGCAAATGTAGTAAGATTAGGGAGGTAAGGCAATAAATATGCCATAGTGGTGAAATAATTACAATTTAGCATTAACACTGGAGTGATAGATGTGCAGATTATGATGTGCAAGTGGAGTTACTGGGGTGCAAAGAGCAACAAAAAATAAATAAATATGGGGATGAGGTAGTTGGGTGGGTTATTTACAGATGGGCTGTGTACAGGTGCAGTGATCGGTAAGCTGCTCTGACAGCTGATGCTTAAAGTTAGGGAGGGAGATATAAGTCTCCAGCTTCGGTGATTTTTTCAATTCGTTCCAGTCATTGGCAGCAGAGAACTGGAAGGAAAGGCGGCCAAAGGAGGAGTTGGCTTTGGGGATGACCAGTGAAATATACCTGTTGGAGCATGTGCTATGGGTGGGTGCTGCTATGGTGACCAGTGAGCAGAGATAAGGCGGAGCTTTACCTAGCAAAGACTTATAGATGACCTGGAGCCAGTGGGTTTGGCTACAAAAATGGAGCGAGGGCCAGCCAACGAGAGCATACAGGTCACAGTGGTGGGTAGTATATGGGACTTTGGTGACAAAACGGATGGCACTGTGATAGACTACATCCAATTTGCTGAGTAGGGTGTTGGAGGCTATTTTGTAAATCGCATCGCCAATTGGCAAAAGAGGTATTGTAGCTCTAGAATTAGCTAGTATATGGTCCTAGCTCGAGGCTAGCTCAAGGCTAACTGCTGCTTTCTTCGGGATACAGTCATTAGCTAACAGTAGCCACTCGTTTGCAGCTAGCTAGCTGCGATGATCCGGTGTAATGATCCAGAACGGCAGGAATCCGGTGATGTGGTAGAGAGAAGCTGTCCGATATGCTCTAGTTTGATATCGCGCTGCGCAGACTGGTAGGTATTGTCCGAGCTAAGGCTGGCTGGTGTCCGAGCTAAAGGTGAAGACCGCTAGCCGTGGCTAACAAAGCCTAGTAGCTAGTTAGCTGGCTAGCTCCTGATGGAGGTTCCAGTTATAATTAATAAAATTAGCAGATCTGTACCACATTGGGTGAGGTGGGTTGCAGGAAAGTGTATTTAGTTTGTAGATTTAGTTCATAGATAGAAAGTGAGATGAAACTATATACAAAAAAACTGCTATTTACACGGGATAAGACATGGGATAAGACAAAGACAAACACACGTCCGACTGCTATGCCATCTTGGTTTAGACATTTGGGCAGTCTTAATACAAAATTTGGAACAGAAATGCAATGGTTCATTGGATCAGTCTAAAACCTTGCACATACACTGCTGCCATCTAGTGGCCAAAATCTAAATTGCACCTGGGCTGTAATAATACAGCCTTTCTCTTGCATTTCAAAGATGATGGTACAAAAAAAATACAAAAGAACGGTTGGTTTTATCTTTGTATTATCTTTTACCAGATCTATTGTGTTATAGTCTCCTACATTCCTTTCACATTTCCACAAACTTCAAAATGTTTCCTTTCAAATGGTACTAAGAATATGCATATCCTTGCTTCAGTGCCTGAGCTACAGGCAGTTAGATTTGGGTATGTCATTTTAGGCGAAAATTGATCGTTAAGAGTGTGCCTTGTTAAACGTTAATTTGTGGAATTTCTTTCCTTCCTAATGCTTTTGAGCCAATCAGTTGTGTTGTGACAAGGTAGAGATGGTATACAAAAGATAGCCTTATTTGGTTAAAAGACCAAGTACATATTATGGCAAGAACAGCTCAAAAAAGCAAAGAGAAATTACAGTCCATCATTACTTTAAGACATGAAGGTCAGTCAATCTGGAAAATTTCAAGAACTTTTAAAGTATATTCAAGTGCAGTAGCAAAACCGTCAAACGCTATGATGGCTCTCATGAGGACTGCCACAGGAAAGGAAGACGCAGAGTTACCTAAATTCAGTTACCAGCCTCAGATTGCAGCCCTGTTACTTGAACTTTACAGAGTTCAAGTAACAGACCCATCTCAACATCAACTGTTCAGAGGAAACTGCATAAATCCGGCCTTCATGGTCGAATTGCTGCAAAGAAACCACTACTAAAGGACACCAATAAGAAGACAAGACTTGCTTGGGCCAAGAAACACAAGCAATGGACATTAGACAGGTAGAAATCTGTCCATTGGTCTGATGATTCCAAATTTGAGATTTTGGGTTCCAACCGCTGTGTCTTTGTGAGATGCAGAGTAGGTGAACGGATGATCTCCGCATGTGTGGTTCCCATCATGAAACATGGAGGAGGAGTGATGGTGTGGGGGTGCTTTGCTGGTGACACTGTCAGTGATATATTTAGAATTTAAGGCACACTTAACCAGCATGTCTACCACAGCATTCTGCAGTGATACGCCATCACATCTGGTTTGCGCTTAGTGGGACGATCATTTGTTTTTGAACAGGAAAATGACCCAACATATCTCAGGCTGTGTAAGGGTTATTTGCCCAAGAAGGAGAGTGATGGAGTGCTGCATCAGATGACCTGGCATCCAAACGCGACTTCAACCCAGTTGAGATATTTTGGGATGAGTTGGACCTCAGAGTGAAGGAAAACTAGCTAGTACTAGTATAAAGTACTCAGCATATGTGGGAACTCCTTCAAGGCTGTTGGAAAAGCATTCCAGGTGAAGCTGGTTGAGAGAATGCCAAGAGTGTGCAAAGTTGTCATCAAGGCAAAGGGTGGCTACTTTGAAGAATCTAAAATACATTTTGATTTGTTTAACACTTTTTTGGTTACTACATGATTCCATATGCGTTATTTCATAGTTTTGATGTCTTCACTATTATTCTACAATGTACAAAAATAGTACAAAATAAAGAAAAACCCTTGAATGAGTAGGTGTGTTCAAACTTTTAACTGGTACTGTATGTATTCACACCCCTGAGTCAATACTTTGGAGAAGCACATTTGGCAGCGATTACAGCTTTGAGTCTTTCTGGGTCAGTCTCTAAGCGCTTTCCACACCTGGATTGTGCAACATTTTCTCATTATTTTCAAAATTCTTCAAGATCTGTCAAATTGGTTTTGATCATTGCTAGACATCCATTTTCAGGTCTTGCCATACAGTGCATTCATAAAGTATTCATACCCCTTCACTTTTTTAAATTTTTGTTACATTACAGCCTTATTCTAAAATGTATTAAATAAAAAAATGTCTTCATCAATCTACACACAATACCCCATAATGACAAAGCGAAAACAGGTTTTTAGAAGTTGTATCAAATTTCTTACAAATAAAAAACAGAAACACCTTATTTACAAAGGTATTCAGACACTTTGCTATGAGACTCAAAATTGAGCTCAGGTGCATCCTGTTTCCATTGATCATCCTTGAGATGTTTCTACAACTTGATTGGAGTCCACCTGTGGTAAATTAAATTGATTGGACATCATTTGGAAAGGCACACACCTGCCCCACTGTTGACAGTGCATGTTAGAGCAAAAACCAAGCTATGAGGTCGAAAGAATTGTCCGTAGAGCTCCGAGACCGGATTGTGTCGAGGCACAGATCTGGGGAAGGGTACCAAACAATGTCTGCAGCATTGAAGGTCCCCAAGAACACAGTGGCCTCCATCATTCTTAAATGGAAGAAGTTTGGAACCAGCAAGACCCTTCCTAGAGTTGGCCGCCCGGCCAAATTGAGCAATCGGGGGAGAAGGGCCTTGGTCAGGGAAGTGACCACGAACCCGATGGTCACTCTGACAGAGCTCCAGAGACCCTCTGTCGAGATGGAAGAACCTTCCATAAGGACAACCATCTCTACAGCACTCCAACAATCAGGCCTTTATGGAAGAGTGGCCAGACGGAGGCCACTCCTCAGTAAAAGGCACATGACAGCCTGCTTGGAGTTTGCCAAAAGGCACCTAAAGGACTCTCAGACCATGAGAAACAAGATTCTCTGATCTAATGAAACCAAGATTGAATTCTTTGACCTGAATGCGAAGTGTCACGTCTGGAGGAAACCTGGCACCATTCCTATGGTGAAGCATGGTGGTGACAGCATCATGCTGTGGGGATGTTTTTCAGCAGCAGGGACTGGGAAACCAGTCAGGCATGAGGGAAAGATTAACAGACCAAAGCAGATGCTTGATGAAAACCTGCTCCAGAGCGCTCAGGATCTCAGACTGGGACGATGGTTCTCCTTCCAACAGGACAACGGCCCTAAGCCCACAGCCAAGACAGTGCAGCAGTGGCTTCGGGACAAGTCTCTAAATGTCCTTGAGTGGCCCAGCCAGAGCCCAGACTTGAACCCGATCGAACATCTCTGGAGAAACATGAAAATAGCTGTGCAATGACGCTCCCCATCCAAGCTGACAGAGCTTGAGAGGATCTGCAGAGAAAATATCTATAATAGAACCTTCCCAAATGCAAGTGTGCCAAGCTTGTAGCATCATACATAAGAAGACTCAAGGCTCTAATCGCTGCCAAAGGTGCTTCAACAAAGTAAAGAGTAAAACGTCTGAATACGCATGTAAATATTATATATATTTTTTAATAATTTTGCAAAATATTCTAAAAAACAGTTTTTGTTTCGTCGTTATGGGGTATTGTGTGTAGACTGATGAGGGATAAAAAAAATATATATTTTATAAGAACCATCAATCACAGTGTCATCAATGTCATCACACAACATACGTCATCAGAGCGTGCAACAGAACATTGTACTGTCTACACGGTTTGTTTATATTAAATATTTTTCATCAAATCGATTTTATTCAGAACTAAAGTTTTGTTGCTAAGGATTCCACGACGCTGTTAGCCTTTACGGCTGGGACTGCAAGTTTGTGTTCCATTCTTTGCGTGGATTCCGCGAGTGTTAGCTGGCAGTACTACAGACACCTGTCGTCGTCGTGGGAAAGACTCATTGTTATCTTTTCGTAAAACAACTGGTTGCAGTAAAGAGCCAACCTGGATACTAAGGAGATCCTGAGGGAAATCGACGAGTACCAACAGCTTTTCGCTATGGAGGAGCAACATACTCCATCATGGAAAGATCTGACTACCTCACAAAATAACTTTAACCCGACATAAAAAAAGAAAAACAGATTAATCTACAGACACGGACGATTTACTTACCATTGAAGTAGAGGCTAGTGCTCTGGCTGGAATCCATGCAACACTGGAAAAGTTGTGTGAGGAGGTAGCTGTAATGAAGCACCATGAGAGTGAGGATCCATTTGCAGTTTTATTACAATCTTGGTCGTACGAACAGGGTCAATCGCCAGCAAACACAACAGCAGGGATAAGGCAAATCGTAATCCAGGTACAGGCATTAGGTCAGGGCAGGCAGCAAGCTTACAAAAATCAGTCCAGTAAAGAATATAGTCCAGGGCAGGCAGCAAGAATCAAAAAGGGAAAACAGTCCAGAGTATAACCACGATATGACAGACACGGAGAAAACGCTCAGAAATGATCACCAGGGATAACAAGACTTCGCAAAGAGAGAAAGGGAGAGAGAGCCTAAATAGTCTATTAATGGGAGACAGGTGCAACGGTGATTGGAACCAGGTATGTGGGAGTAGTAGTTCAGGGCTTAATATTCAGGAGAGGGTTCCCTCTGGTGGTGAGCAGGAGGAACCGCGGAGTCTCGTCTGTTACAGAGCCCCCTGTGAGCGGCTCCTGACGCCAAGAGGCGAACGACGCCGGGTCTTCCTCGAGGTCGGGGGCCGGTTTCTCCGGTGCGCCCTATGGAACTCAGTCATGAGTGCGGGTCGAGTATGTCCTCTGCATTAACCCAGGATCGCTCCTCCGGTCCGCACTCTCCCAGTCTACCAGATATTGGAGGAGCCTGCCCCGCGTCTGGAATCGAGTAGATCTCGAAGCCGATATACCTCCTCGCCGCCCACCAAGATGGGTGGGGGCCCTGCTCACTGGTCTGCTCCTCCTCCTCCGCTCTCGGACCACCAGCGGGTTTGAGAAGAGATACATGGAAAGTAGGAGAGATACGGTAATTAGCGGGTAATGCCAAACGGAAGGAAACTGGTGTGATTTGTTTGACTATTTGGAAGGGACCCACATACCTGGGACTGAGTTTCTTGCAGGGGAGTTTGAGGCGAGGTCTCGAGTGGATAGCCAGACCCATTGACCTGGAGTATATTCGGGTTGGGGCGGCGGTGGCGATTGGCCTGCAACCTCTGTCTCCTGACTGCATGTAGTAAGTGGGTATGGGCCTGACTCCAGATGTCCTCGCTTCTCTGGAGCCAGTCATTGACAGAGGGTACCTCGGTGGGTTCCCCTGACCATGGAAACAGGGGAGGTTGGAAGCCCATTACACACTGGAATGGGGTTAAACCGGTGGAGGGTTTCTGGAGTGAGTTCTGTGCATACTCCGCCCACATGAGGAATCGACTCCAGTCTGCTTGGTTCTGATGACAGTAGGATCTGAGAAACCGGGTGATCTCTTGATTGAGGCGTTCTGTTTGACCGTTAGATTGTGGGTGATACCCTGAAGTAAGGCTAATGTTGATGTTGAGTTGTTGGAAGAATGCTGACCATACTCTGGATGTGAATTGGGGCCCTCGGTCCGACACGATGTCCTCTGGCAGGCCATAGAAGCGGAACACCAGGTTGCACATGAGTTCGGCGGTTTCCAATGCTGTAGGCAGTTTGGGGAGTGGAATCAACCGGCAAGCCTTGGAGAAGCGATCTATGACAGTGAGTATTGTGGTATTCCCATTGGACTTGGCGAAGTCTTCTGTAATGAAGCACCATGAGAGTGAGGATCCATTTGCAGTTTTATTACAATCTTGGTCGCATTTAACAGGGTCAATCGCCAGCAAACACAACAGCAGGGATAAGGCAAATCGTAATCCAGGTACAGGCATTAGGTCAGGGCAGGCAGCAAGCTTACAAAAATCAGTCCAGTAAAGAATATAGTCCAGGGCAGGCAGCAAGAATCAAAAAGGGAAAACAGTCCAGAGTATAACCACGATATGACAGACACGGGAGAAAACGCTCAGAAATGATCACCAGGGATAACAAGACTTCGCAAAGAGAGAAAGGGAGAGAGAGCCTAAATAGTCTATTAATGGGAGACAGGTGCAACGGTGATTGGAACCAGGTATGTGGGAGTAGTAGTTCAGGGCTTAATATTCAGGAGAGGGTTCCCTCTGGTGGTGAGCAGGAGGAACCGCGGGAGTCTCGTCTGTTACAGTAGCAGGGCTGAGGGGGAGTTTGGAGTTTAGCCAGAGTGAAATTCTCACGCTCCAAGGAGAGAACAAGGCACTCACAGCCAAGGTAAAAATCCACGATTCCAACATGGAATATAGGGTGATGAAGGAGGCACTACTAGACATACAATGTCGTGGCATGTGTGAAAATCTCATTTTTTCTGGGATTCTTGAAGACGCATCCAATAATCCAGAGGGCGCGATCAGAGAATTCATGCAATCCGCCTTGGAACTTCCTATAGAGACTGCAAACAAGGTGGCTTTCCACCAAGTACACAGACTTGGAGCTCGGAGCGACAAGACCAAGGGTCCCAGACCAATCTTCGCAAAATTTGAACACTACCAACAAAAGGAGCTGATCAAAAGCAGGGAAAGGGAGCTTAAAGGGTCCAAATTCAGTCTCAACGACCAATTTCCAAGGGAGATAAACGACCGTAGTAAGAGACTGTATCCGGTACAAAGGCAACAGAGGGAAAAGGGTAAGCGGGCCTTTCTCATTGTGGACAAACTCTTTATAGATGGACAGCTATTACGAGACAGCTCCATAACGCCATGGCTGGACTACATTCTACAGGGACTTCAGGTTACGAAAAAAAGAAAGTATGGGAACTGTAAAAATATCTGAATACTATGAAGTGGATATGAACACACATGTACTCAATTACATGCTTGCTTACACATACGGACTTATACATACACACACACACACCTGATCTCGCTCTCTTCTCTCACTCTCTTCCTCTCTTTTCTCTTCTCTTCTCTTCTCTTACTCTCTCTCTATTGTCGAGAACTGTTTTACAGATTCATGTTTATTGTTTGTCTATCTTTTTTATGTATTTGTTTATATATGTTTACAACAAGCAAGGGGAAGATATCAGAATATGGGCATTGGGGAATAATAACATATTGTAACGGAATACCTTTGTACTGTAGTGAAGAAATCTCTAGAGTAATGCAAGGTCTCTTTCATGATCATGTGAAACATCAATTGCTATGAAAATGCTGGGATGTGTTTTTAAATGATGTTAAAGGTATTTATGATGCAACTATGACGGTGATACTATATGGATTACAATTATCATCATGAATATTAAGGCTATACGCACTATATGTTACACACGTAGACAATTAACCATGCAAATTGTGGAGTTATTATTTACTTGGACAGCACACATTATAGTCTTACCACACAAGGGTGCGTTCTCAGCCCTCTCCTGTACCCCTGTTCACCCATGACTGCGTGGCCATGCACGCCTCCAACTCAATCATCAAGTTTGCTGACGACACTACAGTGGTAGGCTTGATTACCAACAACGACGAGACGGCCTACAAGGAGGAGGTGAGGGCCCTCGGAGTGTGGTGTCAGGAAAATAACCTTACACTCAACGTCAACAAAACGAAGGAGATGATGGTGGACTTCAGGAAACAGCAGAGGGAGCACCCCCTTATCCACATCGACTGGACAGCAGTGGAGAAGGTGGAATGTTTTAAGTTCCTTGGTGTACATATCACCGACAAACTGAAATGGTCCACCCACACAGACAGTGTGGTGAAGAAGGCGCAACAGCGCCTCTTCAACCTCAGGAGGCTGAATAAATTTGGCTTGTCACCAAAAAGCCTCGCAAACTTTTACAGGTGCACAAATGAGAGCATCCTGTCGGACTGTATCACCGCCTGGTACGGGAACATCACCGCCCAGAACCGCAGGGCTCTCCAGAGGGTAGTGGGGTCTGCACAACGCATCACCGGGGGAAAACTACCTGCCCTCCAGGACACCTACAACACCCGATCTCACAGGAAGGCAAAACATATAATCAAGGACAATAACCACCCGAGCTACTACCTGTTCACACCGCTTCCATCCAAAAGGCGAGGTCAGTAGAGGTGCATCAAAGCTGGGACAGAGAGATTGAAAAACAGCTTCTATCTCAAAACCATCAGATAGTTAATCAGCCACCACTAACAGACTTGATATCACTGGCCACTTGAATTAATGGAACACTAGTCACTTTAATAATGCCACTTTAAGAATGTTTACTTATCTCACATTACTCATCTAATATGTATATACTGTATACTGTATCCTTCACTATCTATTCTTCACTATCTACTGCATCTTAGCCACTCTGTCACTGCTCATCCATATATTTTATACTTATATATTCTCATCCCGTTCCTTTACTAGATTGTGTGTATTAGGTTTTGTTGTGGAATTTGTTCGATATTAGTTTTTGTTGTGGAATTGTTAGATATTACCTGTTAGATACTGCTACACTGTGGGATCTAGAAGCATAAACATTTCACTACACTCGCAAGAACATCTGCTAACCATGTGTATGTGACCAATAAAATTTGATTTGATTTGAGGTCAGTGTCAAAGGGGTCTACAGTACTATTGCCAAGAGAGGAAAAGAGAGGAAAAGATTCACAGAATGGTGGTTGACAGGTAGAGACAGTGTAGAATAATTAATAGATGGAGAGGTGAGGAGGAGAGGCGGAGGAGAGGGGGAGGTGGAGAGGAGGAGGAGGAGGAGAGGGGAAGGAGGAGAGGAAGACTGACAATCCATCCAATGTGTGTGTGTGTGAGTGTGTGTGAAACAGAGAGAGCGAGAGAGAGCGATAGCTAAATTACTACGCAGATTATGCCAAAAATGTGTACTACTACAACCTTTATTTAACTAGACTAGTCAGTTAAGGACAAATTCGTACTTACAATGACGGCCTACCCCGGTCAAAACCTAACCCGGACAACGCTGGGCCAATTGTGCGCCGCCTTATGGGACTCCTAGTCACGGCCGGTTGTGATACAGCCTGGAATCAAACCAGGGTCTGTAGTGACACCGCTAGCACTGAGATGCAGTGCCTTAGGCCGCTGCCCCACCCGGGAGCCTGTTACCACACATACAGCGCATTCGGGCAGTATTCAGACCCCTTGACTTATTTCACATTTTGTGACGTTACAGTCTTATTCTGAAATGGATTAAATACGTTTTTAGACCTCATCAATCTACATCAATCTTTTTTGAAATTTTTGCAAATATTTAAAAAATAAACAAATACCCTATTTACATAAGTTTTCATATGTCAATCATACATATTCACCTGTATTGTAATTGTGTATTGTATTTTACAGTATTGTACTTTTGGGTTCGATTCCCATGTAAATGGCATATATTACAGTACTGTATTGGCCAATGCAATTACCGTTTTTTTTTCTTTTTTTACTAAATATGTGGTGAATTTTCAAAACTTCAAATGAATAATACTTGTAACACAGCCAGTCTTACATTCAAAACCGTTCGTTGTGCATTCATTTTGTTTGTAGACATCTTTCACCACACAATCATTGATCCAAAATATACATTTACTGTAAAATATGAGTACATTGGCTTAATCACCAAAACACAAATAGGATATCTTCTCAATGTAGTTGTTTTAATCCAATAGAAAAAAAAGATACGTTTTTAAATTGCTCTTGAAAGTAGTATGCTAAAGTACTGTAAATTACAGTACATTACACTGTTCACAAAAAGACCCCAGCAACTTCATTTTATGTGCACTCCAACCCTGTTCCTGGAGAGCTACCATTCTGTAGGTTTAACCTCCAACCCTGTTCCTAGAGAGCTACCGTTCTGTATGTTTAACCTCCAACCCTGTTCCTAGAGAGCTACCGTTCTGTAGGTTTAACCTCCAACCCTGTTCCTGGAGAGCTACCGTTCTGTAGGTATAATCTCCAACCCTGTTCCTAGAGAGCTACCGTTCTGTATGTTTAACCTCCAACCCTGTTCGTGGAGAGCTACCGTTCTGTAGGTTTTAACTTGAGCATTGCAGGGAATGCAACACCCTGCTACAACTCAACTCCCCGGTGAGTGAAAAAGGTATGTGATTGTAGGTGCGGGTAAGAATGACAGAGGCAGAGAATATTACCGTTTACAGGGAATTTATTCTTCCTTCACACGGTAAGGCGGGGAAAAGGGGCTGGACGTAACCAAAGCAAAGAAAGTTAGAGTTAAAGAGCCCCCTCTCCTACCTTACCTGCCTACCCACTGGCTACCTGACTAGCACCACCTGGCGCGCTCACCAAAATACAGGTGGTAGTCCACCCAGGTCTTACCTAGTGTGCATAGAGAGAGTACATACTACGGGTATATGTATGCCCGCAGGCCTCTTGCCTAAACACTCCCAAGGTGCCCTCCCCCCAGGAACAAATTAAACACTATAATTCAAACTTAGTGAACAATTTCAATAAACCAAAAACACTAGGTACTATGGTATACACATACCTCTACAGGAGCAGCTACAAAACACTCTCAACAAATTTACCAGACCAACAACCAACACAGAACATACAAAGAAGCTCTCTCTCCTAACAAAGGAACACTGGCTTTTCAAGCTGCAGAAGGAGTCGGTAATTGCAGACAGCTGTATCCCCTGACGAGAGGGCGGGGTCAGAGCAGCAATTAGTGATGGGCCGACCAATCAGCTGCTTTGGAATCCAGGCAGCCATTTCCTGAAATACACACACACACACACACACACATATACACAAACCCACAGCAACACAGAAACTGGGGAACGTAACATATTGTGAAAGTCCGCTACTTCATATGAACATGTATTGCAATGTGAAACATGAATTTCTAGTTGAGTTTGCTGAAACATTGTTTGTGTTGTACTTAGTCAAATGATGATCTGTTTAAAATTTTGTACTAAGAGTTGAAAATGTACCACATGCTTGTGAAAATTGTACTGAAACGAAAAAAATAACTGTGACCGTATTTTTCTTCCCACTGTAATTCAAAGTGGTTACACTGTATACTTGTATTACAGACTTACTACCAGACATAGGTTATGGACTGGGAAGTTGACCTTTGAACCAAGACCAGACTGGGCCTATGTGGATATATTCGATAACAACAATGAACTTTCATGTCAAATACAGTTTGACATCTGAGAGCAGAAATTAGATTAGTAACAGTAACTAACATCTCTGTGATTATACAATAGTTCCCGTCACACACACACACACACACACACACACACACACACACACACACACACACACACACACACACACACACACACACACACACACACACACACACACACACACACAAGCACACACTGTGAATTCCTTGGCTGCTTCCACAACGTCTTCTTTCAGAAGAGGGATATGGTTTCCTTTTAATAGTTGAACATGTATGTTTTGATTGAATCGTTTAATTATGAATTGTGGCATTGAAATTTCAGACTGTGGATAATGATATTAAAAGCAGGCCAAAACAATCCAGTTGAATGTATCATACTTAAGTTCCACCAGTGTTTTTGTTCAATTGACAGTGAGACAGCCATTGGGTTCTTTCCGTTGCGGTTCTCAAGTTTGGAAAGTGTTTTTTTGCTGGCTTCCTAAATGCTGATGCATGAAAAAAGAATACGTGAAATCTTATATCACATAATCAGTCATATAGTCCTTATTTCTGTATGAACTCATTCTATTCACAAACATCTAAACTAAAGCAGTGTTGTGACAATTTTGTTTTTTTCCCTAACACTTTAAATCCTTTACCTGGCTGTTCTCTCTCGTCCACCCAGGCTGTTCTCTTGTCCTCTACCCAGGCCGTTCTCTCCTGTCCACCCAGGCTGTTCTCCCCTCCACTACCCAGGCTGTTCTCGTCCACCCAGGCTGTTCTCTTGTCCTCTACCCAGGCTGTTCTCCCCTCCTCTACCCAGGCTGTTCTCTCTTGTCCACCTAGGCTGTTCTCTTGTCCTCTACCCAGGCTGTTCTCTCTTGTCCACCTAGGCTGTTCTCTCCTCCTCTACCCAGGCTGTTCTCGCCTGTCCACCAAGGCTGTTCTCGCCTGTCCACCCAGGCTGTTCTCCCCTCCACTACCTAGGCTGTTCTCTCCTGTCCACCCAGGCTGTTCTCTCCTGTCCAGGGGTGTAGTGCTGCCTGGAGCGCGGAGGAGCGGCACTCCCTTTCAATTTCAGTCAAGAATGCACAGAGCTGGTAAAACTATTTCTGAAAATTTAATTCTAAGTAATTTCCATGAAAATGTAGAATGACAAACCAAATATATATGTACAGCAGCCTAAAGGTAAATAAATATGTATAGCAGCATAGAGGTAAATAAATATATATAGAAGCCTAGAGGTAAATAAATATGTATAGCAGCCTAGAGGTAAATAAATATGTATAGCAGCCTAGAGGTAAATAAATATGTACAGCAGCCTAGAGGTAAATAAATATGTATAGCAGCCTAAAGGTAAATAAATATGTATAGCAGCCTAGAGGTAAATAAATACGTACAGCAGCCTAGAGGTAAATAAATATGTATAGCAGCCTAGAGGTAAATGCATATGTACAGCAGCCTAGAGGTAATTAAATATGTATAGCAGGTAAATGGTGATATCTTCCCTGTCTTATCTCTGGGGGTGGAGAAAATGATGAAGAACTATTAAAGTCAATTTATGCTTGATATAGAATCTCCGTACAGAGGGTGTGAAGCAATTGCGAAGCATTCTGAGTCTTGCAGAGTCCAAATCAAGCTCTGCACCGCATTGCCGTGCGCCTCCCAAATCTTGTAATGCGTAGGGCTCTGTTAATTCTAAGCAAATTCCATGAAAAACTGTAGAATGACAAACCAAATAAATATGTACAGCAGCCCAGAAGTAAATAAATATGTACAGCAGACTAAAGGTAAATAAATATGTATATCCGTCTAGAGATACAGTGGGGAAAAAAAGTATTTAGTCAGCCACCAATTGTGCAAGTTCTCACTTAAAAAGATGAGAGAGGCCTGTAATTTTCATCATAGGTACACTTCAACTATGACAGACAAAATGAGGAAAAAAAATCCAGAAAATCACATTGTAGGATTTTTTATGAATTTATTTGCAAATTATGGTGGAAAATAAGTATTTGGTCACATACAAACAAGCAAGATTTCTGGCTCTCACAGACCTGTAACTTCTTCTTTAAGAGGCTCCTCTGTCCTCCACTCATTACCTGTATTAATGGCACCTGTTTGAACTTGTTATCAGTATAAAAGACACCTGTCCACAACCTCATACAGTCACACTCCAAACTCCACTATGGCCAAGACCAAAGAGCTGTCAAAGGACACCAGAAACAAAATTGTAGACCTGCACCAGGTTGGGAAGACTGAATCTGCAATAGGTAAGCAGCTTGGTTTGAAGAAATCAACTGTGGGAGCAATTATTAGGAAATGGAAGACATACAAGACCACTGATAATCTTCCTCGATCTGGGGCTCCACGCAAGATCTCACCCCGTGGGGTCAAAATGATCACAAGAACGGTGAGCAAAAATCCCAGAACCACACGGGGTTGACCTAGTGAATGACCTGCAGAGAGCTGGGACCAAAGTAACAAAGCCTACCATCAGTAACACACTACGCCGCCAGGGACTCAAATCCTGCAGTGCCAGACGTGTCCCCCTGCTTAAGCCAGTACATGTTCAGGCCCGTCTGAAGTTTGCTAGAGAGCATTTGGATGATCCAGATGAGGATTGGGAGAATGTCAGATGAAACCAAAATATAACTTTTTGGTAAAAACTCAACTCGTCGTGTTTGGAGGACAAAGAATGCTGAGTTGCATCCAAAGAACACCATACCTACTGTGAAGCACGGGGTGGAAACATCATGCTTTGGGGCTGTTTTTCTGCAAAGGGACCAGGACGACTGATCCGTGTAAAGGAAAGAATGAATGGGGCCATGTATCGTGAGATTTTGAGTGAAAACCTCCTTCCATCAGCAAGGGCATTGAAGATGAAACGTGGCTGGGTCTTTCAGCATGACAATGATCCCAAACACACCGCCCGGGCAACGAAGGAGTGGCTTCGTAAGAAGCATTTCAAGGTCCTGGAGTGGCCTAGCCAGTCTCTAGATCTCAACCCCATAGAAAATCTTTGGAGGGAGTTGAAAGTCCGTGTTGCCCAGCGACAGCCCCAAAACATCACTGCTCTAGAGGAGATCTGCATGGAGGAATAGGCCAAAATACCAGCAACAGTGTGTGAAAACCTTGTGAAGACTTACAGAAAACATTTGACCTCTGTCATTGCCAACAAAGGGTATATAACAAAGTATTGAGATAAACTTTTGTTATTGACCAAATACTTATTTTCCACCATAATTTGCAAATAAATTCATAAAAAATCCTACAATGTGATTTTCTGGATTTTTTTTCCTCATTTTGTCTGTCATAGTTGAAGTGTACCTATGATGAAAATTACAGGCCTCTCTCATCTTTTTAAGTGAGAGAACTTGCACAATTGGTGGCTGACTAAATACTTTTTTTCCCCACTGTAAGTAAATTATGTACAGCTATTAAATTGGAAACATCTGTCGGTACAAACATTGATTGAGGAAAACCTTTTGCGCTCCCTCAGCTAAAAAAATAGTGCTACACCACTATTCCTGTCCACTCAGGCTGTTCACTCCTGTCCACGCAGGCTGTTCTCTCCTGTCCACGCAGGCTGTTCTCTCCTGTCCACCCAGGCTGTTCTCTCCTGTCCACGCAGGCTGTTCTCTCCTGTCCACGCAGGCTGTTCTCTCCTGTCCACGCAGGCTGTTCTCTCCTGTCCACGCAGGCTGTTCTCTCCTGTCCACGCAGGCTGTTCTCTCCTGTCCACGCAGGCTGTTCTCTCCTGTCCACGCAGGCTGTTCTCTCCTGTCCACGCAGGCTGTTCTCTCCTGTCCACCCAGGCTGGTCTCTCTTGTCCACGCAGGCTGGTCTCTCCTGTCCACGTAGGCTGTTCTCTTCTCCTCTACCCAGGCTTTTCTCTCCTGTCCACCCAGGCTGTTCTCACTCGTCCACCCAGGCTGTTCTCTTCTTCTCTACCCAGGCTCTTCTCTCCGGTCCACCCAGGCTGTTCTCTCCTGTCCACACAGCCTGTTCTCTTCTCCTCTACCCAGGCTGTTCTCTTCTCCTCTACCAAGGCTGTTCTCTTCTACTCTTCCCAGGCTGTTCTATTATCCTCTACCCAGGCTGTTCTCTCCGGTCCACCTAGGCTATTCTGTTATCCTCTACCCAGGCTGTTCTCTCCTGTCCACCAAGGCTGTTCTCTCCTATCCACCTAGGCTGTTCTGTTATCCTCTACCCAGGCTGTTCTCTCCTGTCCACCAAGGCTGTTCTCTCCTGTCCACCTAGGCTGTTCTGTTATCCTCTACCCAGGCTGTTCTGTCCTGTCCACAAAGGCTGTTCTCTCTTGTCCACCCAGCCTGTTCTCTTCTCCTCTACCCAGGCTGTTCTCTCCTGTCCACCAGGCTGTTCTCTTGTCCACCCAGGCTGTTCACTCCTCCTCCACCCAGGCTGTTTTCAACTTCTTCACCCAGGCTGTTCTCTCCTCCTCCACCCAGGCTGTTCTCTCCTTCTCTACGCAGGCGCTTCTCTCCTTCCTCTATCTGGGTTGTTTCCAGACTGACCACTAGAGGGGGGCAGTAGACACAGTCTGATCTTTGGCCTCTCGTTGACCCTGAGACCAATTACTCTACATTAGCTTCTCCCCCCTCTCTTTCATCTTCACTGGCCCAGGACTGATAATATGGCTCGATACTCTGCTGTAGCTTCCTCCCCTAATCTGCACTGGCCCGGGACTGTTAACATTCTGCTGAATCTACTTAATAAAACTTAAGGCAACAAATATACACACATTAATAATGAGTAGATGTAATGTCCTATGTTTTTAAGTAAAACAAAAAGAATAATGTGTTTGAATTGACACAAATAAAGTATGTACAGGGAATTAATAATAGCCATAAACATTTGTTGGATTTACTGATAATATGATTAAATATGAGTTGATGTAACACATATTTGGTAAACCCCAAATACTAGTGTTTCACAAACATTTAATGTTTACCATTGTTTAATGTATTTGGGTGGTCTCATCATTGAACGTCAATTTGCCTGACGGTTGATATCTGTTTATCATGATCCATTACATCTCTTATGCTGCTTAATACTAATATAGAAATATAGTTTCTTTATTGAAATAATCATAGTCCATAAATGTTGAATTACCCACAATCCTCTAAAAGCAGAGCCACGTGGCAACTTTTTGCAATAGCTTTATTAAGTAGAGAGAAATATTTTACAAATGTATTAAATTAAATCACTTAAATCACTTAAAACAGAAAATGGTTTGGCTAAAATGAAACCAACAAATCATTGAAAGGAATTTTTTGACAATTTCAATTCACCCCAGAATATTTTTTTACAGTGCTTCCTGTCCTTACCTGTCTCATCTCCTTCATCTACAATGATCTGAAAACGCTGAAGAGATTCAAGATATGCCTCATAACCTGTAATCTTGGGTGTCAATAGTTAATTGTGGTGTCCTCTCTTTGTCCCCTTTTCCTTTATTCATACTAAAAACACAAGCTAGGTGAATGCAGCAAAGAGAAAGCCGTACATTGTAAGGACTAGGGTGATTAGACAGCCAGAAGTGAACACCTTGCATGTCAAGCCAGTTTACCCTCCCTGCTCCTATCATGAGGTTGGAAAGCTGTCAGTGGACGATTGTGGAGAAAGGGATCTGGGTACATGGCCTTAAGAGAAACACACACGCGTTGACACACACAAACACACAAATACACACGCACTTCGTAGAGAGATGGATATGGCTCCAATAGCCTAAGGACAGCCAGGGCCATCTGGTCAGCTTGGTCCTTCATCCTCTATTTGGACAGAACTGGACAGGACAGAACAATACAGGACATGACAGTGGCATAGACTGACATAGACTGACCAGGTGAATCCAGGTGTAAATTATAATCCCTTAATGAGGTCACCAGTTAAATCCATGTTAATCAGTGTAGACGAAGGGGAGGAGACAGGTTAAAAATTATTTTTAAGCCTTGAGACAATTGAGACATGGATTGTGTATGTGTGCCATTCAGAGGGGGAACGGGCAAGACAAAAGATTGAAGTGCCTTTGAACGGGGGTATGGTAGTAGGTTCCCTGGAGGGCAGGCAGTGTGCCCCCAGTGATGCGTTGGGCTGACCGCACCACCCTCTGGAGAGCCCTGCGGTTGTGGACGGTGCAATTGCCGTACCAGGCGGTGATACAGCCCGACAGGATGCTCTCAATAGTGCATCTGTAGAAGTTCGTGAGAGACTTAGGGGGCCAAGCCTAAGGTATTTAGCCTCCTGAGGTTGAAGAGGTGCTATTGTGCCTTTTTCACCACACTGTCTGTTTGAATGGACCATTTCAGGTTGTCAGTGATGTGAACACAGACGAACTTGAAGCTTTCTATCATCTCCACTGCAGCCCTGTCGATTTGGATGGGTGTGTGCTCCCTCTGCTATCTCCTGAAGTCCACCATCAGCTCCTTCGTTTCGCTGATGTTGAGGGAGAGGTTACTTTCCTGGCACCACTTCTCCAGGGCCCTCACTTCCTCCCTGTAGGCTGTCTCGTTGTTGTTGTTAATCAGGTCTACCACTGTTGTGTCGTCTACGAACTTGATGATTGAGTTGGAGACTTGCGTGGCCACGCAGTCATGGGTGAACATGGAGTACAGGAGGGGACTGAGCACAAACCCTTGTGGGGCCCCGTTTTGAGGATCAGCGTATGGGAGGTGTTGTTGCCTATCTTCACCACCTGGGGGCGGGCCGTAAAGAAGTCCAGGACCCAGTTGCAGAGGGCGGAGTACAGACCCGTTGTAGTACAGACCCTTGTAGCCGGCACGGGAGGGGGATTAGAAATGGTCAAGAATTATTGAGAAGCGAGTCGTACAAGAGATGTGTTGATAAAACTTCAGTAGTGTTTTTCTCAAATTTGCTTTGTTAAAATCCCCAGCTACAATAAATGTGTCCTCGGGATATGTGGTTTTCCAGTGTCGTCCGTGACAATGACGGAAGAGAATTCTCTCTGGAGGTAATGCGGTTGTCATTTGATAGTGAGGTATTCCTGATCAGGAGATCAAAACAACTTAAGTTCCTCTGCGTTACCACAATCAAACCATGAATAGTTAATCATGAAACATACATCTCCGCCATTCTTTTTCGTAGAGTTCTTTCTTCCTGTGCGCACGATGTACAGAGAACCTCGCTGGCTTTATGGACGGGGACAGTATATCCAGAGAACCATAATTCTGTGAAACAGAGTATGTTACAGCCCCTGATGTCTCTCTGGAAGGAGGTCCTCGCCTGGGTCTCGTCTACTTTATTTTCCAGAGACTGAACATTACAGAATAATATACTCGAAAGCGGTGAATGGTTTGCACGCCTTCTGAGTCAGACTTAAAGCCCACTCCATATTCTTCTTCTCCGTCGGCGTCGTCTTGGAGTAGCCCCTAGGATGAGCGGAAATGCCTCGGGTGGTACGAACAAAGGATCCAATTCAGCAAAGTCACATTTCTGGTGGAAATACTGGTGAGTGACCGCCGATCTAATATCCAAAAGTTGTTTTCAGCTGTAGGTAATAATGCAAGAAACATTCAAAGAAAATAATGCAAAAAAAAAATTGTTGGCCAGGAGCTAGGAACATAACGACCATGCCTGTCGGCACCATCTTGTAAGTGTGTGATGTAATATATCATGATGCACTTAACCTTTCTCACACATTATACTGCACTGTGGCATTAAGCTCTCACAGTAAGCTGCAGCAAGGAAATTATTCTATGTTCCTTGATCAGTAGCTGTCAACCATGATTCTAGTCATCTCCTGCTTTACAAAATATATGTGCAGTGATTGGTGCTGGTACCCTTTGCACTTTCAGTCAAATAAGCCCCCTCCTCCCTCTGTAGATCATCTGATGGAATAACTCAATGTCTTAATCTTGGTTGGGACTTGGCTGTGTGAGAGAGAGTCAGAGCCAAGCTGCACATCAGAAGGAGAAGGAAAGGGGATGTTGGAAACGTTTTTTCTCCCTTTTTTTTTCTCTCCCTGACAGGGTGATTTTTCTTGCCTCAGTAGGCCAGCGGGTGGTGCTGGTATAATGATACTATTACATACTACTACATTACAAAACACTTCATCATGGGATCCTATTCAACTTCCCCAGGTTCTAAGAGTCTCTCTCTCTCTCTCTCTCTCTCTCTCTCTCTCTCTCTCTCTCTCTCTCTCTCTCTCTCTCTCTCTCTCAATGTAATCTATTCTAAACATATTGTCCTCAGAGTATCCTCCGCTAGCCTCAGAGATGATGTACCTGTAAGCTGCGCATTGAGGTAGGACCTGTTAGCCTCACCTTGATGTAGGACCTGTTAGCCTCACCATGATGAAGGACCTGTTAGCCTCACTATGATGAAGGACATGTTAGCCTCACCTTGATGTAGGACCTGCTAGCCTCACTTCAATGTAGGACCTGTTCTCCTCAGCTTGATGTAGGACCTGTTAGCCTCAGCTTGATGTAGAACCTGTTTGCCTCACCTTGATGTAGGACCTGCTAGCCTCACTTCGACGTAGGACCTGTTAGCCTCAGCTTGATGTAGGACCTGTTAGCCTCACCTTGATGTAGGACCTGTTAGCCTCACCTTGATGTAGGACCTGTTAGCCTCACCTTGATGTAGGACCTGTTAGCCTCACCTTGATGTAGGACCTGTTAGCCTCACCTTGATGTAAGACCTGTTAGCTTCACCTTGATGTAGGACCGGTTAGCCTCACCATGATGTAGGACCTGTTAGCCTCACCTTCATGTAGGACCTGTTTGCCTCACCATGATGTAGGACCAGTTAGCCTCACCATGATGAAGGACCTGTTAGCCTCAACTTGATGTAGGACCGGTTAGCCTCACCATGATGTAGGACCTGTTAGCCTCACCTTGATTAAGGACTTGTAAGTCTCACCATGATGAAGGACCTGTTAGCCTCACCTTTATGAAGGACCTGTTAGCCTCACTTCGAAGTAGGACCTGTTAGCCTCAGCTTGATGTAGGACCTGTTAGCCTCACCTTGATGTAGGACATGTTAGCCTCACCTTGATGTAGGACCTGTTAGCCTCACCATGATGTAGGACCTGTTAGCCTCACCTTGATGTAGGACATGTTAGCCTCACCTTGATGTAGGACCTGTTAGCCTCACCTTGATGTAGGACCTGTTAGCCTCACCTTGATGTAGGACCTGTTAGCCTCACCTTGATGTAGGACCTGTTAGCCTCAGCTTGATGTAGGACCTGTAGCTTCACCTTGATGTAGGACCGGTTAGCCTCACCTTCATGTAGGACCTGTTTGCCTCACCATGATGTAGGACCAGTTAGCCTCACCATGATGAAGGACCTGTTAGCCTCAAATTGATGTAGGACCGGTTAGCCTCACCATGATGTAGGACCTGTTAGCCTCACCTTGATTAAGGACTTGTAAGTCTCACCATGATGAAGGACCTGTTAGCCTCACCTTTATGTAGGACCTGTTAGCCTCACTTCGAAGTAGGACCTGTTAGCCTCAGCTTGATGTAGGACCTGTTAGCCTCACCTTGATGTAGGACATGTTAGCCTCACCTTGATGTAGGACCTGTTAGCCTCACCATGATGAAGGACCTGTTAGCCTCAGCGTGATGTAGGACCGGTTAGCCTCACCATGATGTAGGACCTGTTAGCCTCACCATGATGTAGGACCTGTTAGCCTCACCTTGATGTAGGACCTGTTAGCCTCAGCTTGATGTAGGACCTGTTAGCCTCACCTTGATGTAGGACATGTTAGCCTCACCATGATGTAGGACCTGTTAGCCTCACTTCAATGTAGCACCTGTTAGCTTCACCTTGATGTAGGACCTGTTAGCCTCAGCTTGATGTAGGACCTGTTAGCTTCACCTTGATGTAGGACCGGTTAGCCTCACCATGATGTAGGACCTGTTAGCCTCACCTTCATGTAGGACCTGTTTGCCTCACCATGATGTAGGACCAGTTAGCCTCACCATGATGAAGGACCTGTTAGCCTCAAATTGATGTAGGACCGGTTAGCCTCACCATGATGTAGGACCTGTTAGCCTCACCTTGATTAAGGACTTGTAAGTCTCACCATGATGTAGGACCTGTTAGCCTCACCTTGATGTAGGACATGTTAGCCTCACCTTGATGTAGGACCTGTTAGCCTCACCATGATGAAGGACCTGTTAGCCTCAGCGTGATGTAGGACCGGTTAGCCTCACCATGATGTAGGACCTGTTAGCCTCAGCTTGATGTAGGACCTGTTAGCCTCACCTTGATGTAGGACCTGTTAGCCTCACCTTGATGTAGGACCTGTTAGCCTCACCTTGATGTAGGACCTGTTAGCCTCACCTTGATGTAAGACCTGTTAGCTTCACCTTGATGTAGGACCGGTTAGCCTCACCATGATGTAGGACCTGTTAGCCTCACCTTCATGTAGGACCTGTTTGCCTCACCATGATGTAGGACCAGTTAGCCTCACCATGATGAAGGACCTGTTAGCCTCAACTTGATGTAGGACCGGTTAGCCTCACCATGATGTAGGACCTGTTAGCCTCACCTTGATTAAGGACTTGTAAGTCTCACCATGATGAAGGACCTGTTAGCCTCACCTTTATGAAGGACCTGTTAGCCTCACTTCGAAGTAGGACCTGTTAGCCTCAGCTTGATGTAGGACCTGTTAGCCTCACCTTGATGTAGGACATGTTAGCCTCACCTTGATGTAGGACCTGTTAGCCTCACCATGATGTAGGACCTGTTAGCCTCACCTTGATGTAGGACATGTTAGCCTCACCTTGATGTAGGACCTGTTAGCCTCACCTTGATGTAGGACCTGTTAGCCTCACCTTGATGTAGGACCTGTTAGCCTCACCTTGATGTAGGACCTGTTAGCCTCAGCTTGATGTAGGACCTGTAGCTTCACCTTGATGTAGGACCGGTTAGCCTCACCATGATGTAGGACCTGTTAGCCTCACCTTCATGTAGGACCTGTTTGCCTCACCATGATGTAGGACCAGTTAGCCTCACCATGATGAAGGACCTGTTAGCCTCAAATTGATGTAGGACCGGTTAGCCTCACCATGATGTAGGACCTGTTAGCCTCACCTTGATTAAGGACTTGTAAGTCTCACCATGATGAAGGACCTGTTAGCCTCACCTTTATGTAGGACCTGTTAGCCTCACTTCGAAGTAGGACCTGTTAGCCTCAGCTTGATGTAGGACCTGTTAGCCTCACCTTGATGTAGGACATGTTAGCCTCACCTTGATGTAGGACCTGTTAGCCTCACCATGATGAAGGACCTGTTAGCCTCAGCGTGATGTAGGACCGGTTAGCCTCACCATGATGTAGGACCTGTTAGCCTCACCATGATGTAGGACCTGTTAGCCTCACCTTGATGTAGGACCTGTTAGCCTCAGCTTGATGTAGGACCTGTTAGCCTCACCTTGATGTAGGACATGTTAGCCTCACCATGATGTAGGACCTGTTAGCCTCACTTCAATGTAGCACCTGTTAGCTTCACCTTGATGTAGGACCTGTTAGCCTCAGCTTGATGTAGGACCTGTTAGCCTCACAATGATGAAGGACATGTTAGCCTCACCTTTATGTAGGACCTGTTAGCCTCACTTCAATGTAGGACCTGTTAGCCTCAGCTTGATGTAGGACCTGTTAGCCTCACCTTGATGTAGGACATGTTAGCCTCACCTTGATGTAGGACCTGTTAGCCTCACCATGAAGTAGGACCTGTTAGCCTCAGCTTGATGTAGGACCTGTTAGCCTCACCATGATGTAGGACATGTTAGCCTCACCTTGATGTAGGACCTGTTAGCCTCACCATGATGAAGGACCTGTTAGCCTCAGCTTGATGTAGGACCGGTTAGCCTCACAATGATGTAGGACCTGTTAGCCTCACCATGATGAAGGACCTGTTAGCCTCACCTTTATGTAGGACCGGTTAGCCTCACCATGATGTAGGACCTGTTAGCCTCACCATGATGTAGGACCTGTTTGCCTCACCATGATGTAGGACATGTTAGCCTCAGCTTGATGTAGGACCTGTTAGCCTCACCATGATGTAGGACCTGTTAGCCTCACTTCAATGTAGGACCTGTTAGCCTCACCTTGATGTAGGACCTGTTAGCCTCACCTTGATGTAGGACCTGTTAGCCTCACCTTGATGTAGGACATGTTAGCCTCAGCTTGATGTAGGACCTGTTAGCTTCACCTTGATGTAGGACCGGTTAGCCTCACCATGATGTAGGACCTGTTAGCCTCACCTTCATGTAGGACCTGTTTGCCTCACCATGATGTAGGACCAGTTAGCCTCACCATGATGAAGGACCTGTTAGCCTCAACTTGATGTAGGACCGGTTAGCCTCACCATGATGTAGGACCTGTTAGCCTCACCTTGATTAAGGACTTGTAAGTCTCACCATGATGAAGGACCTGTTAGCCTCACCTTTATGAAGGACCTGTTAGCCTCACTTCGAAGTAGGACCTGTTAGCCTCAGCTTGATGTAGGACCTGTTAGCCTCACCTTGATGTAGGACATGTTAGCCTCACCTTGATGTAGGACCTGTTAGCCTCACCATGATGTAGGACCTGTTAGCCTCACCTTGATGTAGGACATGTTAGCCTCACCTTGATGTAGGACCTGTTAGCCTCACCTTGATGTAGGACCTGTTAGCCTCACCTTGATGTAGGACCTGTTAGCCTCACCTTGATGTAGGACCTGTTAGCCTCAGCTTGATGTAGGACCTGTAGCTTCACCTTGATGTAGGACCGGTTAGCCTCACCATGATGTAGGACCTGTTAGCCTCACCTTCATGTAGGACCTGTTTGCCTCACCATGATGTAGGACCAGTTAGCCTCACCATGATGAAGGACCTGTTAGCCTCAAATTGATGTAGGACCGGTTAGCCTCACCATGATGTAGGACCTGTTAGCCTCACCTTGATTAAGGACTTGTAAGTCTCACCATGATGAAGGACCTGTTAGCCTCACCTTTATGTAGGACCAGTTAGCCTCACTTCGAAGTAGGACCTGTTAGCCTCAGCTTGATGTAGGACCTGTTAGCCTCACCTTGATGTAGGACATGTTAGCCTCACCTTGATGTAGGACCTGTTAGCCTCACCATGATGAAGGACCTGTTAGCCTCAGCGTGATGTAGGACCGGTTAGCCTCACCATGATGTAGGACCTGTTAGCCTCACCATGATGTAGGACCTGTTAGCCTCACCTTGATGTAGGACCTGTTAGCCTCAGCTTGATGTAGGACCTGTTAGCCTCACCTTGATGTAGGACATGTTAGCCTCACCATGATGTAGGACCTGTTAGCCTCACTTCAATGTAGCACCTGTTAGCTTCACCTTGATGTAGGACCTGTTAGCCTCAGCTTGATGTAGGACCTGTTAGCCTCACAATGATGAAGGACATGTTAGCCTCACCTTTATGTAGGACCTGTTAGCCTCACTTCAATGTAGGACCTGTTAGCCTCAGCTTGATGTAGGACCTGTTAGCCTCACCTTGATGTAGGACATGTTAGCCTCACCTTGATGTAGGACCTGTTAGCCTCACTTCGAAGTAGGACCTGTTAGCCTCAGCTTGATGTAGGACCTGTTAGCCTCACCATGATGTAGGACATGTTAGCCTCACCTTGATGTAGGACCTGTTAGCCTCACCATGATGAAGGACCTGTTAGCCTCAGCTTGATGTAGGACCGGTTAGCCTCACAATGATGTAGGACCTGTTAGCCTCACCATGATGAAGGACCTGTTAGCCTCACCTTTATGTAGGACCGGTTAGCCTCACCATGATGTAGGACCTGTTAGCCTCACCATGATGTAGGACCTGTTTGCCTCACCATGATGTAGGACATGTTAGCCTCAGCTTGATGTAGGACCGGTTAGCCTCACCATGATGTAGGACCTGTTAGCCTCACTTCAATGTAGGACCTGTTAGCCTCACCTTGATGTAGGACCTGTTAGCCTCACCTTGATGTAGGACCTGTTAGCCTCACCTTGATGTAGGACATGTTAGCCTCAGCTTGATGTAGGACCTGTAGCTTCACCTTGATGTAGGACCGGTTAGCCTCACCATGATGTAGGACCTGTTAGCCTCACCTTCATGTAGGACCTGTTTGCCTCACCATGATGTAGGACCAGTTAGCCTCACCATGATGAAGGACCTGTTAGCCTCACTTCGAAGTAGGACCTGTTAGCCTCAGCTTGATGTAGGACCTGTTAGCCTCACCTTGATGTAGGACATGTTAGTCTCACCTTGATGTAGGACCTGTTAGCCTCACCATGATGAAGGACCTGTTAGCCTCAGCTTGATGTAGGACCGGTTAGCCTCACCATGATGTAGGACCTGTTAGCCTCACCATGATGTAGGACCTGTTAGCCTCACCTTGATGTAGGACCTGTTAGCCTCAGCTTGATGTAGGACCTGTTAGCCTCACTTTGATGTAGGACATGTTAGCCTCACCATGATGTAGGACCTGTTAGCCTCACTTCAATGTAGCACCTGTTAGCTTCACCTTGATGTAGGACCTGTTAGCCTCAGCTTGATGTAGGACCTGTTTGCCTCACCATGATGTAGGACATGTTAGCCTCAGCTTGATATAGGACCGGTTAGCCTCACCATGATGTAGGACCTGTTAGCCTCACTTCAATGTAGGACCTGTTAGCCTCACCTTGATGTAGGACCTGTTAGCCTCACCTTGATGTAGGACCTGTTAGCCTCACCTTGATGTAGGACATGTTAGCCTCACCTTGATGTAGGACCTGTTAGCCTCACCTTGATGTAGGACATGTTAGCCTCAGCTTGATGTAGGACCTGTTAGCCTCACCATGATGTAGGACCTGTTAGCCTCACCTTGATGTAGGACATGTTAGCCTCACCTTGATGTAGGACCTGTTAGCCTCACCTTGATGTAGGACCTGTTAGCCTCACCTTGATGTAGGACCTGTTAGCCTCACCTTGATGTAGGACCTGTTAGCCTCAGCTTGATGTAGGACCTGTAGCTTCACCTTGATGTAGGACCTGTTAGCCTCACCTTGATGTAGGACCTGTTAGCCTCACCTTCATGTAGGACCTGTTTGCCTCACCATGATGTAGGACCAGTTAGCCTCACCATGATGAAGGACCTGTTAGCCTCAAATTGATGTAGGACCGGTTAGCCTCACCATGATGTAGGACCTGTTAGCCTCACCTTGATTAAGGACTTGTAAGTCTCACCATGATGAAGGACCTGTTAGCCTCACCTTTATGTAGGACCTGTTAGCCTCACTTCGAAGTAGGACCTGTTAGCCTCAGCTTGATGTAGGACCTGTTAGCCTCACCTTGATGTAGGACATGTTAGCCTCACCTTGATGTAGGACCTGTTAGCCTCACCATGATGAAGGACCTGTTAGCCTCAGCGTGATGTAGGACCGGTTAGCCTCACCATGATGTAGGACCTGTTAGCCTCACCATGATGTAGGACCTGTTAGCCTCACCTTGATGTAGGACCTGTTAGCCTCAGCTTGATGTAGGACCTGTTAGCCTCAGCTTGATGTAGGACCTGTTAGCCTCACAATGATGAAGGACATGTTAGCCTCACCTTTATGTAGGACCTGTTAGCCTCACTTCAATGTAGGACCTGTTAGCCTCAGCTTGATGTAGGACCTGTTAGCCTCACCTTGATGTAGGACATGTTAGCCTCACCTTGATGTAGGACCTGTTAGCCTCACTTCGAAGTAGGACCTGTTAGCCTCAGCTTGATGTAGGACCTGTTAGCCTCACCATGATGTAGGACATGTTAGCCTCACCTTGATGTAGGACCTGTTAGCCTCACCATGATGAAGGACCTGTTAGCCTCAGCTTGATGTAGGACCGGTTAGCCTCACAATGATGTAGGACCTGTTAGCCTCACCATGATGAAGGACCTGTTAGCCTCACCTTTATGTAGGACCGGGTTAGCCTCACCATGATGTAGGACCTGTTAGCCTCACCATGATGTAGGACCTGTTTGCCTCACCATGATGTAGGACATGTTAGCCTCAGCTTGATGTAGGACCGGTTAGCCTCACCATGATGTAGGACCTGTTAGCCTCACTTCAATGTAGGACCTGTTAGCCTCACCTTGATGTAGGACCTGTTAGCCTCACCTTGATGTAGGACCTGTTAGCCTCACCTTGATGTAGGACATGTTAGCCTCAGCTTGATGTAGGACCTGTAGCTTCACCTTGATGTAGGACCGGTTAGCCTCACCATGATGTAGGACCTGTTAGCCTCACCTTCATGTAGGACCTGTTTGCCTCACCATGATGTAGGACCAGTTAGCCTCACCATGATGAAGGACCTGTTAGCCTCAACTTGATGTAGGACCGGTTAGCCTCACCATGATGTAGGACCTGTTAGCCTCACCTTGATTAAGGACTTGTAAGTCTCACCATGATGAAGGACCTGTTAGCCTCACCTTTATGAAGGACCTGTTAGCCTCACTTCGAAGTAGGACCTGTTAGCCTCAGCTTGATGTAGGACCTGTTAGCCTCACCTTGATGTAGGACATGTTAGCCTCACCTTGATGTAGGACCTGTTAGCCTCACCATGATGTAGGACCTGTTAGCCTCACCTTGATGTAGGACATGTTAGCCTCACCTTGATGTAGGACCTGTTAGCCTCACCTTGATGTAGGACCTGTTAGCCTCACCTTGATGTAGGACCTGTTAGCCTCACCTTGATGTAGGACCTGTTAGCCTCAGCTTGATGTAGGACCTGTAGCTTCACCTTGATGTAGGACCGGTTAGCCTCACCATGATGTAGGACCTGTTAGCCTCACCTTCATGTAGGACCTGTTTGCCTCACCATGATGTAGGACCAGTTAGCCTCACCATGATGAAGGACCTGTTAGCCTCAAATTGATGTAGGACCGGTTAGCCTCACCATGATGTAGGACCTGTTAGCCTCACCTTGATTAAGGACTTGTAAGTCTCACCATGATGAAGGACCTGTTAGCCTCACCTTTATGTAGGACCTGTTAGCCTCACTTCAGTAGGACCTGTTAGCCTCAGCTTGATGTAGGACCTGTTAGCCTCACCTTGATGTAGGACATGTTAGCCTCACCTTGATGTAGGACCTGTTAGCCTCACCATGATGAAGGACCTGTTAGCCTCAGCGTGATGTAGGACCGGTTAGCCTCACCATGATGTAGGACCTGTTAGCCTCACCATGATGTAGGACCTGTTAGCCTCACCTTGATGTAGGACCTGTTAGCCTCAGCTTGATGTAGGACCTGTTAGCCTCACCTTGATGTAGGACATGTTAGCCTCACCATGATGTAGGACCTGTTAGCCTCACTTCAATGTAGCACCTGTTAGCTTCACCTTGATGTAGGACCTGTTAGCCTCAGCTTGATGTAGGACCTGTTAGCCTCACAATGATGAAGGACATGTTAGCCTCACCTTTATGTAGGACCTGTTAGCCTCACTTCAATGTAGGACCTGTTAGCCTCAGCTTGATGTAGGACCTGTTAGCCTCACCTTGATGTAGGACATGTTAGCCTCACCTTGATGTAGGACCTGTTAGCCTCACTTCGAAGTAGGACCTGTTAGCCTCAGCTTGATGTAGGACCTGTTAGCCTCACCATGATGTAGGACATGTTAGCCTCACCTTGATGTAGGACCTGTTAGCCTCACCATGATGAAGGACCTGTTAGCCTCAGCTTGATGTAGGACCGGTTAGCCTCACAATGATGTAGGACCTGTTAGCCTCACCATGATGAAGGACCTGTTAGCCTCACCTTTATGTAGGACCGGTTAGCCTCACCATGATGTAGGACCTGTTAGCCTCACCATGATGTAGGACCTGTTTGCCTCACCATGATGTAGGACATGTTAGCCTCAGCTTGATGTAGGACCGGTTAGCCTCACCATGATGTAGGACCTGTTAGCCTCACTTCAATGTAGGACCTGTTAGCCTCACCTTGATGTAGGACCTGTTAGCCTCACCTTGATGTAGGACCTGTTAGCCTCACCTTGATGTAGGACATGTTAGCCTCAGCTTGATGTAGGACCTGTAGCTTCACCTTGATGTAGGACCGGTTAGCCTCACCATGATGTAGGACCTGTTAGCCTCACCTTCATGTAGGACCTGTTTGCCTCACCATGATGTAGGACCAGTTAGCCTCACCATGATGAAGGACCTGTTAGCCTCACTTGAGAAGTAGGACCTGTTAGCCTCAGCTTGATGTAGGACCTGTTAGCCTCACCTTGATGTAGGACATGTTAGTCTCACCTTGATGTAGGACCTGTTAGCCTCACCATGATGAAGGACCTGTTAGCCTCAGCTTGATGTAGGACCGGTTAGCCTCACCATGATGTAGGACCTGTTAGCCTCACCATGATGTAGGACCTGTTAGCCTCACCTTGATGTAGGACCTGTTAGCCTCAGCTTGATGTAGGACCTGTTAGCCTCACTTTGATGTAGGACATGTTAGCCTCACCATGATGTAGGACCTGTTAGCCTCACTTCAATGTAGCACCTGTTAGCTTCACCTTGATGTAGGACCTGTTAGCCTCAGCTTGATGTAGGACCTGTTTGCCTCACCATGATGTAGGACATGTTAGCCTCAGCTTGATATAGGACCGGTTAGCCTCACCATGATGTAGGACCTGTTAGCCTCACTTCAATGTAGGACCTGTTAGCCTCACCTTGATGTAGGACCTGTTAGCCTCACCTTGATGTAGGACCTGTTAGCCTCACCTTGATGTAGGACATGTTAGCCTCACCTTGATGTAGGACCTGTTAGCCTCACCTTGATGTAGGACATGTTAGCCTCAGCTTGATGTAGGACCTGTTAGCCTCACCTTGATGTAGGACATGTTAGCCTCACCATGATGTAGGACCTGTTATCCTCACTTCAATGTAGGACCTGTTAGCCTCACTTCAATGTAGGACCTGTTAGCCTCAGCTTGATGTAGGACATGTTAGCCTCAGCTTGATGTAGGACCTGTTAGCCTCACCTTGATGTAGGACCGGTTAGCTTCACCATGATGTAGGACCTGTTAGCCTCACAATGATGAAGGACATGTTAGCCTCACCATGATGAAGGACATGTTAGCCTCACCATGATGAAGGACCTGTTAGCCTCAGCTTGATGTAGGACCGGTTAGCCTCACCATGATGTAGGACCTGTTAGCCTCACAATGATGAAGGACCTGTTAGCCTCACCTTGATTAAGGACTTGTAAGTCTCACCATGATGAAGGACCTGTTAGCCTCACCTTCATGTAGGACCTGTTAGCCTCACTTCGAAGTAGGACCTGTTAGCCTCAGCATGATGTAGGACCTGTTAGCTTCACCTTGATGTAGGACATGTTAGCCTCACCTTGATGTAGGACATGTTAGCCTCACCTTGATGTAGGACCTGTTAGCCTCACCATGATGAAGGACCTGTTAGCCTCAGCTTGATGTAGGACCGGTTAGCTTCACCATGATGTAGGACCTGTTAGCCTCACAATGATGAAGGACATGTTCGCCTCACCATGATGAAGGACCTGTTAGCCTCAGCTTGATGTAGGACCTGTTAGCTTCACCATGATGTAGGACCTGTTAGCCTCACAATGATGAAGGACATGTTAGCCTCACCTTTATGTAGGACCTGTTAGCCTCAGCTTGATGTAGGACCTGTTAGCCTCAGCTTGATGTAGGACCTGTTAGCCTCACCTTGATGTAGGACCTGTTAGCCTCACCTTGATGTAGGACATGTTAGCCTCACCTTGATGTAGGACCTGTTAGCCTCACCTTGATGTAGGACCTGTTACCCTCACCTTGATGTAGGACCTGTTTGCCTCACCATGATGAAGGTGCCTCATCATGGTGAGGCTAGCCTCAGTAGTAGTATAGAGTAGTAGTAGTAGTATAGAATAGTAGTATCGAGTAGTAGTAGTATAGAGTAGTAGTATAAAGTAGAAGTCAAGAGTAGTAGTAGGGAGTAGCAATATAGAGTAGTACTGTAGAGTAGTGGTAGTATAGAGTAGTAGTAGTATAGAGTAGCGGTAGTATAGAGTAGTAGTATTTAGTAATAGTATAGAGTAGTAGTAGTATAGAGTAATAGTAGTATAGAGTAGTAGTGTATAGTAGTAGTAGTAGTAAAGATGTGTAGTAGTATAGAGTAGTAGTAGTAGTATAGAATAGCAGTAGTATTGAGTTTAGTATAGATTGGTAGTATAAAATAAGAGTAGTATAGAGTCGTAGGATATAATAGTAGTAGTATTGGGTGGTAGTATAGAGTAGCAGTAGTATAGAGTAGTAGTAGTATATAGTAGTAGTAGTATAGAGTAGTTGTAGTATATTAGTAGTATTGAATAGCAGTATATAGTAGTAGTATAGAGTAGTAGTATAAAATAGTAGTAGTATAGAGTAGTAGTATCAAGTAGTGGTACCATAGATTGGTAGTAGTAGTAGTATTAGTAGTAGTAGTATAGAGTGGTAGTATGGAGTGGTAGTATAGAGTAGTAGTATGGAGTAGTATTAGTATAGGGTAGTAGTATAGCATAGTAGTATAGAGTAGTAGTTGTATAGCGTATTAGTATAGAATAGTAGAGGTATAGAATAGCAGTATGGAGCAGTAGTATGGAGTAGTATTAGTATACAGTAGTAGTATAGCATAGTAGTATAGAGTAGTAGTTGTATTGCGTAGTAGTATAGAATACTAGTAGTATAGAATAGTAGTATAGAGTAGTAGTATAGAGTAGTAGTATATCATAGTAGTATAGAGTAGTAGTAGTATAGCATAGTAGTATAGCATAGTAGTATAGAGTAGTAGTAGTATAGAATAGTAAGAGTAGTAGTGATATAGTGATATAGATCCATCTACATCAAATATGGCGTAGCAGTCAGACGTCTTTTGTCCTCGTCTTGTCGTGTCCCGTGTGTATATCTTTTTTCTTCGCATATATGTTTCAATATTTTTCTTAACCTCAACTTCAACATACTCTCCTGCAATCCACCTCACCCAATGTGGTATGGATCTTGCTATTTTCTTTACTTTGAACCGGAACCCCTAACAGAAGCTAGCCAGCTAACTAGCTACTAGCTAGTAGTCAGCTAGCCACTGCTAGCAGTCATCAGCTACCTTTAGCCTGGGCAACTCTCGCCAGTCTGCACAGCGCGACTCAAACCAGAGCAAATCAGACTTATTTTTCTCCATATCTACGGATTCCTACCGCAAGATTCTGAACCCTTTCACCTGGATCATCGCAGCTAGCTAGCTGCTATCCGAGTGGCCACTCCTGGCTAACGTCTCTGTCCCGAAGCAAGAACCAATTAGCCTGGAGCTAGCCTTTGCTAGGTCCATCTCCCGGATAGCCGAAGAGGTCCATCAGCCACTCCTTGGGCTACAATACCTATTTTGCCAATTGGACTGGACCCCGGCCAACCCATCACGACTGGACTACCGACGTAATTCGCCCGAGGGGGTTTATCAACTGGCTTTTCCGTCGCGACGTCCCCTGAATGCCCATCTGCTAGCCACGGCCCGCTAGCTGTCAAGAGCATTTCAGACTGTTAGCTTAAGAGGCCCATCGGACAAATTCTTTGTCTACGATACCGATTTTGCCAATTGGCCTGGACCCTTTTACCACACGGAGCCTTGCTGATCCACGCCGACTGGTCTGCCGACGAAACCGCATGAGGGGGCTACAGACTCCTCCCATCGTGTCCCTCTAAGGCCCTTCTGCTAGCTTGCTAGCCCCGGCCTGCTAGCTGCCTGAATCGCTGTGTCTCAGGCCCGCCGAGCCACTCACTGGACCCCTATGATCAATTGGCTACGCATACCTCTCCCTAATGTCAATATGCCTTGTTCATTGCTGTTTTGGTTAGTAATTATTGCCTTATTTCACAGCCTCTAGCCCTTCTCAATACGCCTTAGTTAACCCTTTAGTTCCACCTCCCACACATGCGGTGACCTCACCTGGTTTAAATGTTTCTAGAGAAAATATCTCTCTCATCATCACTCAATGCATAGGTTTTATTCCACTGTATTCAAGTTCCACCATACCTTTGTCTGTACATTATGCCTTGAATCTATTCTACCGTGCCCAGAAACCTGCTCCTTTAACTCTCTGTTCCGAACGTACTAGACGACCAGTTCTTATAGCCTTTAGCCGTACCCTTATCCTACTACTCCTCTGTTCCTCTGGTGATGCAGAGGTTAATCCAGGCCCTGCAGTGCCTAGGTCCACTCCCATTCCGCAGGCACTCTCATTTGTTGACTTCTGTAACCGTAAAAGCCTTGGTTTAATGCATGTTAACATTAGAAGCCTCCTTCCTAAGTTTGTTTTATTCACTGCCTTAGCACACTCTGCCAACCCGAATGTCCTAGCCGTGTCTGAATCCTGGCTTAGGAAGACCACCAAAAACACTGACATTTCCATCCCTAACTATAACATTTTCCGACAAGATAGAACTACCAAAGGGGGCGGAGTTGCAATCTACTGCAGAGAAACCTGCAGAGTTCTGTCTTACTATCCAGGTCTGTGCCCAAACAATTTGAGCTTGTACTTTTAAATCCACCTTTCCAGAAACAAGTCTCTCACCGTTGCCACTTGCTGTAGACCACCTTCTGCCCCCAGCTGTGCCCTGGACACCATATGTGAATTGCCCCCCATCTATCTTCAGAAGCTTGTGCTGTTAGGTGACCTAAACTGGGACATGCTTAACACCACGGCCATCCTACAATCTAAGCTTGATGCCCTCAATCTCACACAAATTATCAATGAACCTACCAGGTACAACCCCAAATCCGTAAACACGAGCAGCCTCATAGATATCATTCTAAACAACCTGCCCTCCAAATACACCTCTGCTGTCTTCAACCAGGATCTCAGCGATCACTGCCTCATTGCCTGCGTCCGTAATGGGTCTGCGGTCAAACGACCACCCCTCATCACTGTCAAACGCTCCCTAAAACACTTCAGTGGGCAGGCCTTTCTAATCGACCTGGCCCGGGTATCCTGGAAGGATATTGACCTAATTCCGTCAGTAGAGGAGGCCTGGTTATTCTTTAAAAGTGCTTTCCTCACCATCTTAAATAAGCATGCCCCGTTCAAAAATGTAGAACCAGGAACAGATAAAGCCCTTGGTTCACACCAGACCTGACTGCCCTTGACCAGCACAAAAACATCCTGTGGCGTACTGCATTAGCATCGAATAGCCCCCGCGATATGCAGCTTTCAGGGAAGTTAGGAACCAATATACACAGACAGCCAGGAAAGTTAAGGCTAGCTTTTTCAAACAGAAATGTGCATCCTGTAGCACAAACTCCAAAAAGTTCTGTGACACTGTAAAGTCCATGGAGAATAAGAGCACCTTCTCCCAGCTGCCCACTGCACTGAGGCTAGGAAACACTGTCACCACCGATAAATCCACAATAATTGAGAATTTCAAAAAGCATTTTTCTACAGCTGGCCATCCTTTCCACCTGGCTACCCTACCCCGGTCACAGGGTTCAATCCTCGGGCCGACTCTTTTCTCTGTATACATCAATGATGTCGCTCTTGCTGCTGGTGATTATCTGATCCACCTCTATGCAGACGACACATTTCTGTATACTTCTGGCCATTCTTTGGCCACTGTGTTAACTAACCTTCAATGCCATACAACTCTCCTCCCGTGGCCTCCAACTGCTCTTAAATGCAAGTAAAACTAAATGCATGCTCTTCAACCGATCGCTGCCCACACCTGCCCGCCCGTCCAGCATCACTACTCTGGACTGTGCTGACTTAGAATATGTGGACAACTACAAATACCTAAAGCTGAAGTTGGAAGTTAACATACACTTAGGTTGGAATCATTAAAACTCGTTTTTCAACCACTCCACAAACTTCTTGTTAACAAACTATAGTTTTGGCAAGTCGGTTAGGACATCTACTTTGTGCATGACACAAGTAATTTTTCCAACAATTGTTTACAGACAATCATCATTTCACTTATAATTCACTGTATCACAATTCCAGTGGATCAGAAGTTTACATGTTGACTGCGCCTTTAAAAAGCTTGTAAAATTCAAAAAATGATATCATGGCTTTAGAAGCTTCTGATAGGCTAATTGACATCATTTGAGTCAATTGAAGGTGTACCTGTGGATGTATTTCAAGGCCTACCTTCAAACTCAGTGCCTCTTCACTTGACATCATGGGAAAGTCAAAAGAAATCAGTCAAGATCTCAGGAAAAAATTGTAGACCTCCACAATTGTAGACCTCCACAAGTCTGGTTCATCCTTGGAAGCAATTTCCAAATGCCTGAAGGTACCACGTTCATCTGTACAAACAATAGTATGCAAGTATACACACCATGGGACCACGCAGCCGTCATACCGCTCAGGAAGGAGACGCGTTCTGTCTCCTAGAGATGAACATACTTTGGTGAGAAAAGTGCAAATCAATCCCAGAACAACAGCAAAGGACCTTATGAAGATGCTGGAGTAAACAGGTACAAAAGTATCTATTTACACAGTAAAAACGAGTCCTATATCGACATAGCCTGAAAGGCCGCTCAGCAAGGAAGAAGCCACTGCTCCAAAACCGCCATAAAAAAGCCAGACAATGGTTTGCAACTGCACATGGGGACAAAGATTGTACTTTTTGGAGAGATGTCCTCTGGTCTGATGAAACAAAAATAGAACTGTTTGGCCATAATGACCATTGTTATGTTTGGAGGAAAAAGGGGGAGGTTTGCAAGCCAAAGAACACCATCCCAACTGTGAAGCAAGGGGGTGGCAGCATCATGTTGTGGGGGTGCTTTGCTGCAGGAGGGACTGGTGCACTTCACAAAATAGATGGCATCATGAGGCAGGAAAATTATGTGGATATATTGAAGCAATATCTCAAGAAATCAGTCAGGAAGTTAATGGTTGGTTGCAAATGGGTCTTCCAAATGGACATTGACCCCAAGCATACTTCCAAAGTTGTGGCAAAATGGCTTAAGGACAACAAAGTCAAGGTATTGGAGTGGCCATCACAAAGCCCTGACCTCAATCCTATAGAACATTTGTGGGAAGAACTGAAAAAAGCGTGTGCGAGCAAGGAGGCCTACAAACCTGACTCAGTTACACCAGCTCTGTCAGGAGGAATGGGCCAAAATTCACCCAACTTATTGTGGGAAGCTTGTGGAAGGCTACCCGAAACATTTGACCCAAGTTAAACAATTTAAAGGCAATGCTACCAAATACTAATTGAGTATATGTAAACTTCTGAACCACTGGGAATGTGATGATAGAAATAAAAGCTGAAATAAATCATTCTCTCTGCTATTATTCTGACATTTCACATTCTTAAAATGAAGTGGTGATCCCTAACTGACCCAAGACAGGGACTTTTTACTAGGATTAAATGTCAGGAATTGTGAAAACTGAGTTTAAATGTATTTGGCTAAGGTGTATGTAAACTAGGTGTCTGGTTAGACTGTAAACTCTCCTTCCAGACTCACATTAAGCATCTCCAATCCAAAATATAATCTAGAATTTGCTGATTTTGTATGTTTGCCCACTGACAAAGAAATTATCAGTCTATAATTTTAATGGTAGGTTTATTTGAACAGTGAGAGACAGAATAACAACGACAAAATCCAGAAAGACGCACGTGAAAAACGTTATAAATTGATTTGCATTTTAATGAGGGAAATAAGTATTTGACCCCCTCTCAATCAGAAAGATTTCTGGCTCCCAGGTGTCTTTTATACAGGTAACGAGCCGAGATTAGGAGCACACTCTTAAAGGGAGTGCTCCTAATCTCAGTTTGTTATCTGTATAAAAGACACCTGTCCACAGAAGCAATCAATCAATCAGATTCCAAACTCTCCACCATGGCCAAGACCAAAGAGCTCTCCAAGGATGTCAGGGACAAGATTGTAGACCTACACAAGGCTGGAATGGGCTACAAGACCATCGCCAAGCAGCTTGGTGAGAAGGTGACAACAGTTGGTACGATTATTCGCAAATGAAAAAACACAAAAGAACTGTCAATCTCCCTCGGCCTGGGGCTCCATGCAAGATCTCACCTCGTGGAGTTGCAATGATCATGAGAACGGTGAGGAATCAGCCCAGAACTACACAGGAGGATCTTGTCAATGATCTCAAGGAAGCTGGGACCATAGTCACCAAGAAAACAATTGGTAACACACTACGCCGTGAAGGACTAAAATCCTGCAGCGCCCGCAAGGTCCCCCTGCTCAAGAAAGCACATATACAGTGGGGCAAAAAAGCATTTAGTCAGCCACCAATTGTGCAAGTTCTCTCACTTAAAAAGATGAGAGAGGCCTGTAATTTTCATCATAGGCACACTTCAACTATGACAGACAAAAGGAGGAAAGAAAATCCAGAAAATCACATTGTAGGATTTTTAATGAATTTATTTGCAAATTATGGTGGAAAATAAGTATTTGGTCACATACCTGTAACTTCTTCTTTAAGAGGCTCCTCTGTCCTCCACTCGTTACCTGTATTAATGGCACCTGTTTGAACTTGTTATCAGTATAAAAGACACCTGTCCACAAACTCAAACAGTCACACTCCAAACTCCACTATGGCCAAGACCAAAGAGCTGTCAAAGGACACCAGAAACAAAATTGTAGACCTGCACCAGGTTGGGAAGACTGAATCTGCAATAGGTAAGCAGCTTGGTTTGAAGAAATCAACTGTGGGAGCAATTTTTAGGAAATGGAAGACATACAAGACCACTGATAATCTTCCTCGATCTGGGGCTCCATGCAAGATCTCACCCGTGGGGTCAAAATGATCACAAGAACGGTGAGCAAAAATCCCAGAACCACACGGGGGACCTAGTGAATGACCTGCAGAGAGCTGGGACCAAAGTAACAAAGCCTACCATCAGTAACACACTACGCCGCCAGGGACTCAAATCCTGCAGTGCCAGACGTGTCCCCCTGCTTAAGCCAGTACATGTTCAGGCCCGTCTGAAGTTTGCTAGAGAGCATTTGGATGATCCAGATGAGGATTGGGAGAATGTCATATGGTCAGATGAAACCAAAATATAACTTTTGGTAAAAACTCAACTCGTCGTGTTTGGAGGACAAAGAATGCTGAGTTGCATCCAAAGAACACCATACCTACTGTGAAGCATGGGGTGGAAACATCATGCTTTGGGGCTGTTTTTCTGCAAAGGGACCAGGACGACTGATCCGTGTAAAGGAAAGAATGAATGGGGCCATGTATCGTGAGATTTTGAGTGAAAACCTCCTTCCATCAGCAAGGGCATTGAAGATGAAACGTGGCTGGGTCTTTCAGCATGACAATGATCCCAAACACACCGCCCGGCAACGAAGGAGTGGCTTGTAAGAAGCATTTCAAGGTCCTGGAGTGGCCTAGCCAGTCTCCAGATCTCAACCCCATAGAAAATCTTTGGAGGGAGTTGAAAGTCCGTGTTGCCCAGCGACAGCCCCAAAACATCACTGCTCTAGAGGAGATCTGCATGGAGGAATGGGCCAAAATACCAGCAACAGTGTGTGAAAACCTTGTGAAGACTTACAGAAAACGTTTGACCTCTGTCATTGCCAACAAAGGGTATATAACAAAGTATTGAGATAAACTTTTGTTATTGACCAAATACTTATTTTCCACCATAATTTGCAAATAAATAAATTAAAAATCCTTTTCTTTTTCTCATTTCTTCTGTCATAGTTGTACCTATGATGTACCTATGATGAAAATTACAGGCCTCTCTCATCTTTTTAAGTTGGAGAACTTGCACAATTGGTGGCTGACTAAATACTTTTTTGCCCCACTGTACATGCCCGTCTGAAGTTTGCCAATGAACATCTGAATGATTCAGAGGACAACTGGGTGAAAGTGTTGTGGTCAGATGAGACCAAAATGGAGCTCTTTGGCATCAACTCAACTTGCCATGTTTGGAGGAGGAGGAATGCTGCCTGTGACCCCAAGAACCTCATCCCCACCGTCAAACATGGAGGTGGAAACATTATGCTTTGGGGGTGTTTTTCTGATAAGGGGACAGGACAACTTCACCGCATCAAAGGGACGATAGACGGGGCCATGTACCGCCACATCTTGGGTGAGAACCTTTGTGGATGTGTATTCCAGCTTGACAATGACCCAAAACACACGGCCAAGGCAACAAAGGAGGGGCTCAAGAAGAAGCACATTAAGGTCCTGGAGTGGCCTAGCCAGTCTCCAGACCTTAATCCCATAGAAAATCTGTGTAGGGAGCTGAAGGTTCGAGTTGCCAAACGTCAGCCTCAAAACCTTAATGACTTGGAGAAGATCTGCAAAGAGGAGTGGGACAAAATCCCTCCTGAGATGTGTGCAAACCTGGTGGCCGACTACAAGAAATGTCTGACCTCTGTGATTGCCAACAAGGGTTTTGCCACCAAGTACTAAGTCATGTTTTGCAGAGGGGTCAAATACTTATTTCCCTCATTAAAATGCAAATCAATTTATAAAATTTTTCACATGCGTTTTTCTGGATTTTGTTGTTCTATTCTGTCTCTCACCGTTCAAATAAACCTACCATTAAAATTATAGTCAGTGGGCAAACGTACAAAATCAGCATGGGATCAAATACTTTTTTTCCCTCACTGTACCTCATCCCCATACTGTTATTTATTTTATTTATTGTGCTCCTTTGCACCCCAGTACACTCATCTTCTGGACATCTGTCACTCCAGTGTTTAATTGCTATATTGTAATTATTCTGCCACTATGGCCTATTTATTGTCTTACCTCCCTTATCCTACCTATCCCACACACTGTACATATACTTTTTCTATTGTATTATTGACTGTATGTTTGTTTATTCCATGTGTAACTGCGTTGCTTTATCTTGGCTAGGTCGCAGTTGTAAATGAGAACTTGTTCTCAACTTGCCTACCTGGTTAAATAAAGGTGAAATTAATCAAATAAAAAATAGAGTAGTAGCTTTATAGCATAGTAGTATAGAGTAGTAGTTGTATAGCGTAGTAGTATAGAGTAGTAGAGGTATAGCGTAGTAGTATAGAGTAGTAGTTGTATAGCGTAGTATAGAGTAGTAGTAATAAAGAATAGTTGTATAGAGTAGTAGTATAGCGTAGTAGTACAGAGTATTAGTTGTATAGCGTAGTAGTATGGAGTAGTAGTAGTATAGAGTAGTAGTTTAGAGTAGTAGTATGGAGTAGTAGTATGGAGTAGTATTAGTATAGAGTAGTAGTAGTACAGAGTAGTAGTAGTATAGAGTAGTAGTATGGAGTAGTAGTATGGAGTAGTAGTATGGAGTAGTAGTATGGAGTAGTAGTATGGAGTAGTATTAGTATAGAGTAGTAGTAGTAGTATAGAGTAGTAGTATAGAGTAGTAGTATAGAGTAGTAGTATCGGCTAGTAGTAGTATAGAGTAGTAGTATGGAGTAGTTGTAGTATAGAGTAGTAGTATTGAGTAGTAGTATAGCTTAGTTTCAAGTAGTAGTAGTCTTTCTCTGCTTCTTTTTCTCCTATCTGAAAAGAAAGACTGATGCCACATCATTTCCTGTCTTGCAGGGCTCTCTCTTATCATTATTGGAGATAAGATTTGTGTGCGTGTTGATGTGTGTGTGTGTTACGGATTGACTGTGTGAGCTTGTCTGTATCATTGCAATCAATACCGCTCTCTTATGGAATGTCCTCACACCAGCACTTTGTAAATCATGTATTTGGTGTTATTTTTGGAAAACTTTGAAAATGATTATCTTTCATCTCTCCCCCTACCCTTCATTTATATTCCCTCAGTCTCTTTTTTAGTATCATGAATAAGTGCTCTATATTAAAACTACTTGTGGACTGATTGCATTTTTAACACTGCAGTGAAACTGTGAGTCTCATGCTAGTTTCCCAAATATTTTGTTCCTGTAACCCACATAAACCTCAATGGAAAAAGTATTGTGACCAGCCAAGTAGGCTATGTGTTTGTTCAGAACACAACAATCCGAACTGAATCACTTGCATCACACCAGTGCAGTCAGTCCTGATCAACAGCTTGTGAAACCTTGTACAATACAGACATACATACACACACACACACACACACACATTACACACACGCACACGCGCGCACACACACACACATCACACGCACTCACACACACACAAACACGCACACACACATACATACACATACAGTACACACAGACATGCACCCAAACAAACACAGACCACAGACACACAAGCCCTGAGATCAATCCTTATGTCTCAAATGAGAAACAGCCTTGAAACCAGGCCAAACCACCAGAACACAAACGAGGAAGAATGTTTAATGTCTCTATCAGTTGTCACAACATGTCATGATCATATAAACTCAGTCTGAAACAAGGCATGAAATCAAATCATACTCTGACTAGAGACAGTCCAAGTTTCGCTTAGTTCATTGAAATAAATTGACTAGAATTGTAAAAAAAAATTGCCTGTCAGACCTTGGCAATATGTATTGCTTTTACTAGCGGTCATGGGTACAGTCAATAATGGCCACCGGTCAACCCATCACTGAACATTGACTTGAATGGAAATCCTGTTTCAATGTCTATGGTTAGTTTGTTGTATCCCCTTTGAGGTGAATGTCCTCGTATCTCATTAATCAGTCGACAAGCAACAGCAGCAACAGCCCAGCAGGCGAAGCTAGTTGACAGGACGCCATTACAATCAGTTCACAAGCAGTTTATCTGATTGTTGTACTCACATCAATGTAACTTGGCCGCTGGGCAGCTAGCTCAGAGCCACACAGAGTGCACCTCAGACAGATTTCAGCTCATTTATTATTCAGAAACATACTGAAAGGAAATTTATTTTGGGAAGAAAATTCCCTGTTGTTCCTAACTAACTATCTTGACAGTTGAGAAGACACAGTAGCATGCTGTTACAGTAGCTACCAGAAACCATAGCAACAACACATACAGTACATACTGGGATGTGAGTTCCACTAGCTCAGTGTAAAGCTATGCAAGTCACTGAGGTTCTACACATGTGTATGCTGTAGAGACTTCTAGGCAATACAAGAGATCTTCCCAATCCTTTCTGCGGTATAGTCCATCTGTAGAGGCTCTACAGACTCAGTAATATTTCAACTATCGACACTATATATACAAAGTATGTGGAAACCCCTTCAAATTAGTTGATTCAGCTATTTTAGCCACACCTGTTGCTGACAGGTGTATAAAATCAAGCACACCAACATGCAATCTCCATAGACAAACATTGGCAGTATAATGGCCTTACTGAAGAACTCAGTGACTTTTAACGTGGCTCCGTCATAGGATACTACCTTTTCAACATGTCAGTTTGTCAAATTTCTGCCCTGCTAGAGCTGCCCCGGTCAACTACAAGTGCTGTTATTGTGAAATGGAAACGTCTAGGAGCAACAACGACTCAGCCACGAAGTGGTAGGCCATACAAGTTCACAGAACGGGACCGCCGAGTGCTGAAGCACGGTCCATACAGAAATGGTTTGTCGAGATCGGTGTGGAAGAACTTGACTGGCCTGGGCAGAGCCCTGACCTAAAAGCAATCGAACACCCTTGGGATGAATTGGTACACTGACTGCGAGACAGGCTTAATCGCCCAGTGCCCAACCTCACTTATGCTCTTGTGGCTGAATGGAAGCAAGTCCCCGCAGCAATGTTCCAACATCTAGTGGAAAGCCTTCCCAGAAGAGTGGGGACCAACTCCATATTAATGCCCATGATTTTGGAATTAGATTTTCGACGAGCATGTGTCCACATACCTTTGGTCATGTAGTGTATCTACTAACCCTAAGCTTAGCTCTACACTGGGCTGTAAGAGAACATTCTCTCTTGGCTGGTACACTGGGCTGTAAGAGGGACATTTCTCTCTCTTGGCTGGTACACTGAGCTGTAAGAGGGACATTTCTCTCTCTTGGCTGGTACACTGGGTTGTAAGAGGGACATTTCTCTCTCTTGGCTGGTACACTGGGCTGTAAGGGGGACATTTCTCTCTCTCTTTTGGTACACTAGGCTTTAAGAGGGACATTTCTCTCTCTTGGCTGGTACACTGGGCTGTAAGAGGGACATTTCTCTCTCTTGGCTGGTACACTGGGCTGTAAGGGGGACATTTCTCTCTCTTGGCTGGTACACTGGGCTGTAAGAGGGACATTTCTCTCTTTTGGCTGGTACACTGGGCTGTAAGAGGGACATTTCTCTATCTTGGCTGGTACACTGGGCTTTAAGAGGGACATTTCTCTCTCTTGGCTGGAACACTGGGCTGTAAGAGGGACATTTCTCTCTTGGCTGGTACACTGGGCTGTAAGAGGGACATTTCTCTCTCTTGGCTGGTACACTGGGCTGTAAGAGGGACATTTCTCTCTCTTGGCTGGTACACTGGGCTGTAAGAGGGACATTTCTCTCTCTTGGCTGGTACACTGGGCTGTAAGAGGGACATTTCTCTCTCTCTTTTGGTACACTGCGCTGTAAGAGGGACATTTCTCTCTCTTGACTGGTACACTGGGCTGTAAGAGGGACATTTCTCTCTCTTGGCTGGTACACTGGGCTGTAAGAGGGACATTTCTCTCTCTGGCTGGTACACTGGGCTGTAAGAGGACATTTCTCTCTCTCTTTGGTACACTGCGCTGTAAGAGGGACATTTCTCTCTCTTGACTGGTACACTGGGCTGTAAGAGGGACATTTCTCTCTCTCTTTTGGTACACTGGGCCGTAAGAGGGACATTTCTCTCTATTGGCTGGTACACTGGGCTGTAAGAGAACATTCTCTCTTGGCTGGTACACTGGGCTGTAAGAGGGACATTTCTCTCTCTTGGCTGGTACACTGGGCTGTAAGAGGGACATTTCTCTCTCTTGGCTGGTACACTGCGCTGTAAGGGGGACATTTCTCTCTCTCTTTTGGTACACTGGGCTGTAAGAGGGACATTTCTCTCTCTTGGCTGGTACACTGGGCTTTAAGAGGGACATTTCTCTCTCTTGGCTGGTACACTGGGCTGTAAGAGGGACATTTCTCTCTCTTGGCTGGTACACTGGGCTGTAAGAGGGACATTTCTCTCTCTTGGCTGGTACACTGGGCTGTAAGAGGGACATTTCTCTCTCTTGACTGGTACACTGCGCTGTAAGAGGGACATTTCTCTCTCTTGGCTGGTACACTGGGCTGTAAGAAGGACATTTCGCTGTCTTGGCTGGTACACTGGACTGTAAGAGGGACATTTCGCTGTCTTGGCTGGTACACTGGGCTGTAAGAGGGACATTTCGCTGTCTTGACTGGTACACTGGGCTGTAAGAGGGACATCTGCTTTGGATGGACCTCACCCTTTCGTCGTGATGGGAGATGTGGAGTCTACGCTAAGCCCATCTTCCGGCAAGCTGAAGAGTCCCATCAGCCACTCCTGTGCTAAATCACCTATCCGGACCCGTTTCGACTGCCGCTGCGGAGCCCCACCGGGCCTTCACGACTGGACTACCGACGTTATCCGCCCGAGGGGGTTATTCAACCGGCCCTCCGTCGCGACATCACCTGTACACCCATCAGCTAACTGCGGCCTGCATATTGGCTGCTAGCTAAACACTATTACCTATTATGCCAATTGGCCTGGTCCCCTTCACCACACGGAACCCCACTAACCCATCACGACTGGTCTACTGACGGAAACGCACGAGGAGGCTATAAACAGACTTCCTCCGTCTTCTGCTAACTTGTTAGCTGGCCTGCTAGCCTTTGCTAGCTTGCTGTCCCCGGCTAGCTGTCTGAATCGCCGTGTCCCCAACCAGCCTCACTACTCACTGGACCTTAATGATCACTCGGCTAAGCATGCCTCTCCTCAATGTCAAAATGCTAATGTCCATTGCTGTTCTGGTTAGTGTTTATTGTCTTATTTCACTGTAGAGCCTCTAGCCCTGCTCAATATGCCTTATCCAACCCTTTAGTTCCACCTCCCACACATGCGATGACATCACCTGGTTTAAATGTTTCTAGAGACAATATCTCTTTCATCATCACTCAATGCCTAGGTTTACCTCTACTGTATTCACATACATTATGCCTTTAATCTATTTTACTCTCTGTTCAGGACGTCCTAGACGACCAGTCATTATAGCCGTACCCTTATCCTACTCCTCCTCTGTTCCTCTGGTGATATAGAGGTTAATCCAGGCCCTGCAGTGCCTAGCTCCACTCCTATTCCCCAGGCGCTCTCATTTGTTGACTTCTGCAACCGTAAAAGCCTTGGTTTCATGGATGTTAATATTAGAAGCCTCCTCCCTAAGTTTGTTTTATTCACTGCTTTAACACACTCTGCCAACCCGGATGTCCTAGCCGTGTCTGAATCCTGGCTTAGGAAGACCACCAAAAATGCTGAAATCTCCATCCCTAACTACAACATTTTCAGACAAGATAGAACGGCCAAAGGGGGCGGTGTTGCAATCTACTGCAGAGATAGCCTGCAGAGTTCTGTGTTACTATCCAGGTCTGTACCCAAACAATTTGAACTTTTACTTTTAAAATCCACCTTTCTAAAAACAAGTCTCTCACTGTTGCCGCTTGCTATAGACCACCCTCTGCTCCCAGCTGTGCTCTGGACACCATATGTGAATTGATTGCCCCCCATCTATCTTCAGAGTTCGTGCTGCTAGGTGACCTAAACTGGGACATGCTTAACACCCCAGCCATCCTACAATCTAAGCTTGATGCCCTCAACCTCACACAAATCATCAATTAACCTACTAGGTACAATCCCAAAGCCGTAAACACGGGCACCCTCATAGATGTCATCCTAACTAACTTGCCCTTCAAATACACCTCTGCTGTTTTCAACCAAGATCTCAGTGATCACTGCCTCATTGCCTGCATCCGTAATGGGTTTGCGGTCAAACAACCTCCCCTCATTACTGTCAAACGTTCCCTAAAACACTTCAGCGAGCAGGCCTTTCTAATCGACCTGGCCGGGTATCCTGGAAGGATATTGACCTCATCCCGTCCAGTAGAGGATGCCTGGTTATTCTTTAAAAGTGCCTTCCTCACCATCTTAAATAAGCATGCCCCATTCAAGAAATGTAGAACCAGGAACAGATATAGCCCTTGGTTCTCTCCAGACCTGACTGCCCTTGACCAGCACAAAAACATCCTGTGGCGTTCTGCATTAGCATCGAACAGCCCCCGTGATATGCAACTTTTCAGGGAAGTCAGTAACCCTTATACACTGGCAGTTAGGAAAGCCAAGGCTAGCTTTTTCAAGCTGAAATTTGCTTCCTGTAGCACAAACTCAAAAAAGTTCTGGGACACTGTAAAGTCCATGGAGAATAAGAGCACCTCCTTCCAGCTGCCCAACTGCACTGAGGATAGGAAACACTGTCACCACTGATAAATCCACAATAATTGAGAATGTCAATAAGCCTTTTTCTACGGCTGGCCATGCTTTCCACCTGGCTACCCCTACCCCGGTCAACAGCCCTGCACCCCCCTCAGCAACTCGCCCAAGCCTCCCCCATTTCTCCTTCTCCCAAATACAGTTAGCTGATGTTCTGAAAGAGCTACAAAATCTGGACCTTTCTTTCTAAAATTATCTGCCAAAATTGTTGCAACCCCTATTACTAGCCTGTTTAACCTCTCAATATCTATCCTACCCTGCCTTTCTAAGGTCTTTGAAAGCCAAGTTAACAAACAGATTACCGACCATTTCGAATCCCACCGTACCTTCTCCGTTATGCAATCTGGTTTCAAAGCTGGGCATGGGTGCACCTCAGCCACGCTCAAGGTCCTAAATGACATCATAACTGCCATCGATAAGAGACATTACTGTGCAGCCGTTTTCATTGATCTGGCCAAGGCTTTCGACTCTGTCAATCACCACATCCTTATCGGCAGACTCGACAGCCTTGGTTTCTCAAATAATTGCCTTGCATGGTTCACCCACTCCCCTATATTGGTCACTTCCTCAGTTTCATTCCTGTGTCTGCATTTGTGTTGTTTTGTTTCTCTTGTCCAGACGCTGTTCATGTTTAGTTTCATGTCTGTTTATTATTAAATCCTCACCCTGTACTTGCTTACCGTCTCCCAGCGTCTATAGTTACAGAACCATTACAGAATGCAGACACCACAATTGGAATCATCAGGTCGTTTTTTTGTTTGTTGTTGGTGACGTCGGGTCCGGGTGCCGCTGCCGAAGAAACCGGAGATGCCTCAGCTGGTTCGTCAGGCTCCCATGCCTCATCTGGCTCGAGAGGCTCACAAGCCTCGGTTGGCTCGGCAGGCTCCCACCTCATGCCTCAGCTGCTCGTCAGTGTCCCAAGCCATGCCTCAGCCGGCTCATCAGGCTCCTACGCCTCAGCCGGCTCGCCTGGCTCCCATGCCGGCCCATCAGGCTCGCCCAGGCAGGACGCCAGGTGGCACCCTTAGAGGGGGTACTGTCGCGGCTGCCCCCTCTTCCCCTCTCTGGTGCTCGAGGTTGCCAGAATGTTAATCATTACGCACATCTGCCACCATCGTTACGCGCACCCGTGCTTCATCGGACTCCCGTTATATTGTTTCTCTTGTCCAGACGCTGTTCTTGTTAAGTTTCATGTCTGTTTATTATTAAATCCTCGCCCTGTACTTGCTTACCGTCTCCCAGCTCCTGTAGTTACGGAACCGTTACACACTTACCCCACAAGACATGCCACCAGGGGTCATCCAGAACAAATTCCAGAAAGCGTACAGTATTCTAGAGAGCCATTATTGCATGAGCCATTATTCCACGGATAAAGCAACATCTCACAGCACAACGCCTCTCCCCTATTTGAACTAGATTGTTTGATGTATTGATATGTCAGCTATGTGTGCCGCTTTTCTGTATCCAAGTAAAATACCAAATACACACTCACACACACACATATTTTATATACTTTATTTGAATCCACCAATCAAATTTACAATAAAAGGATCCAAACATTTCAAAGGTCCCTGTACGCATGGCACTCAAGGCTACAGAAAGCACCTCATTCTCCAAACAGCTAGGCTGCCCATGACAGCTGAAACAGAGCAGTACCTAGCCAATTGCTTTGCCCAGGTTTTTGTCAGGCCCTCAATCTGGAGGCCACACACTGCAAGCCAGTGTACGTGGCAGAGACTGCCAAATATCAGCGCCACCAGATTGCACCTCCACCCCAGGCTGGCCCAGCGTGCCACTAGGGGCTGGTATTTAAGCAGCTTCTCGGCAAAGGCCTGCTCCATGTAGGTGCCTAATGAGCAGCCCACTTCCAAAATGAGCACCTCCCCCTGACCTCCCCCCACATCAACAATATCTGGTGTATTTGGCACACAGGAAAACACATCATCATCAACATCAAATCAGCTTCCCCATTTGTGCTGTTGGTGAGACTACCTGTCTTACCTCGCTGGTTATCAGATCAACAAGGCAGTCATGTCTAGCGATGTACAAATCCTTAAATGAACAGCAGCCATTCACAACATGGGCAATGGACACCATTACATTTGACTCATGTAGAATAGAAAATGATACCAAGGAGTGTTGTCCTGGATGTAGGATGAGATGTTCCATCATGGGTGACAGAAGCCTCCACAACAACACCGCGATCTGCCACAACTGCTTCAGAGGCAGTCACTGGCTCAGTTTACATATCAGTCGGTGTCCACCTGAGCTCTACTCCAGTCCGGTTGCACAGGTCGTTGAGGTCCGGCCAGTCTGACCAGACTACAAAGCCCACAGCACTGTGTCCAATATTCCATTTGCCTTCCTCCTGAAGCCCAGGAAGTTGTCCTCAGTGTCCCTGGCCAGTGGAACCTTCGTCCTCCGTAGGTCCAGAAATAGGGAGGCTAACACCTTAACTGTCACATCGTCGATGTTGAGCATGTTCAAATGGTGAGTCAGCCTGGTAGCAGTGTAAATCCAATCAATATTCGGGACACAGTCTTATTCTGCAAACTGGATGCATTTACTGTATCTGTCAATGGTATATCCTATTTTACCATAGGAATAAAAGTCAATACTACAAAACATTTAATTGAAACCTCCATGCCTATCTCAAAATGATACATTTTGGCATACATGTACGCATAGGCACTAGAAAAGTTTACTGCCCTCTCTGGGATATGATTGCGTCTTTCAACAATGCTTCAAGAAGGCTAAGCAGGGTGCAGTGCCTTCAGGTCTTTTTGGCTTCTCTGGTATGATTCTTCAAACTGGCTCTAGTCTGGGGTAAACTGGCTCTAGTCAGGGGATAAACTGGCTCTAGTCGGGGGATAAACTGGCTCTAGTCGGGGGATAAACTGGCTCTAGTCGGGGGATAAACTGGCTCTAGTCAGGGGATAAACTGGCTCTAGTCGGGGGATAAACTGGCTCTAGTCGGGGGATAAACTGGCTCTAGTCGGGGGATAAACTGGCTCTAGTCGGAGGATAAACTGGCTCTAGTCGGGGGATAAACTGGCTCTAGTCGGGGGATAAGCTGGCTCTAGTCAGGGGATAAACTGGCTCTAGTCAGGGGATAAACTGGCTCTAGTCAGGGGATAAGCTGGCTCTAATCAGGAGATAAACTGGCTCTAGTCAGGGGATAAACTGGCTCTAGTCAGGGGATAAACTGGCTCTAGTCGGGGGATAAACTGGCACTAGTCGGGGGATAAACTGGCTCTAGTCGGGGAATAAACTGGCTCTAGTCGGGGGATAAACTGTCTCTAGTCGGGGGATGAACTGGCTCTAGTCGGGGGATAAACTGCATCTAGTCGGGGGATAAACTGGCTGTAGTCGGGGGATAAACTGGCTATAGTCGGGGGATAAACTGGCTCTAGTCAGGGGATAAACTGGCTCTAGTCGGGGATAAACTGGCTCTAGTCAGGGGATAAACTGGCAGTAGTCAGGGGATAAACTGAGTCTAGTCAGGGGATAAACTGGCTCTAGTCGGGGGATAAACTGGCTCTAATCAGGGGATAAACTGGCTCTAGTCGGGGGATAAACTGGCTCTAATCAGGAGATAAACTGGCTCTAGTCGGGGGATAAACTGGCTCTAGTCAGGGGATAAACTGGCTCTAATCAGGAGATAAACTGGCTCTAGTCGGGGGTTAAACTGGCTCTAGTCAGGGGATAAACTGGCTCTAATCAGGAGATAAACTGGCTCTAGTCGGGGGATAAACTAGCTCTAATCAGGGGATAAATTGGCCCTAGGAAGGAGATATAGTGTTGTGTTTATTAGGATCCCTCTTCATTACTCTCCCACATAATTAACTAACATCATTAACAAGGGATTATACATGAGTGAATCATCACACACACACACACACACATACACACACAAACACACACGCGTGCTCTTTCTCTCTAGCTTTCTCTCTCTCTCTCACCCTCTCTTTCTATCACTCCAACCCTCTCTTCATCTCTCTCTGTTTTTATTCCTTCTCCAGCTGGAGAAGATGCTCCTTCGTTCCGTTTGCTGGGTTGGCAGATTGTTTTTACGGTGCGACCTCTTAAATCTTCCCCCGCTCCTCCTCTCTATTGTTTTTAGGGCTGTTTGATTTGGTTCCCACGGAGCTTAGTGGTCGTAACTCTGAGCTTTGAACGGAATATGGAAGTCAGGACACTGAAACTGTCCCAGAGACACCAACCGGCTTCAGACATCCCAGGTTGCACATTACTTTGTGATGCATCAAGTGACGTCCATGCATTCTGAGTAGGCTGGTAAACTAATGTGGATATTTTAACATGTATTGATGCTGTTTTGACTTACAAGCATTATTTCTTACCCCTCTGTTCTTATTGGACCATTACATTCAATGCTTACCTTGACTTTACCCCCTAGTTGACTAAGATAACATTCCAATGTACATCAGCCATCTGGGAAAGAGTTAGAGAAGACAGGAGAGAGGTTGATGGAGGGGGGGGGTTGCATTGGTGTCTTCCCATCCATGTATATCAACCGGGGACAAACCTGCTTTTCTCCATGTTTTGCTGCAAGACCCCATTCCTTGTGGTTGAATAGACAGCAGTGGTTGGCACCTCATATGATCAAACAATCAAGAAAACTCATCCAAGTATGAGCAAATGATAGACCGGGATAGACAGTGACAGACAAGGATGACAGTGTTCTGAAGCAAAGTTTTGGAGTAGAGTTTGACCCTGGGTGCTGTGAGACTTGGAGACTGTTGGTGATGTGAGACTTGGAGACTGTGGGTGATGTTTATTTGCTTTCAGAGAGATTCCAAGTTCATATTATTTTATTTTCTCCTTTGCAGGAATTCTCATTTCCTGTCATGTCAGAAGGGAACATGATGGGAGTGGATTTCAACGCAGTGTGTGTCCAGTGTGTGTGTGTGTGTGTGTGCGTGTGTGTCCAGCGTGTGTGTGTCCAGTGTGTCCAGTGTGTGTGTGTGTGTGTGTGTGTGTGTGTGTGTGTGTGTGTGCGCCTCCTACTGTGGTTAAGTCAACAGTGGGGAGAAGGGTGTTTGTGGTGGCACAATGCCTGGCCACACACACACACACACACACACACACACACACACACACACACACACACACACACACACACACACACACACACACACACACACACACACACACACACACACACACACACACACACACACACACACACACGTGCGCGGACAAACGGACACACAGACACACACACACATTTGATTTCTCCAAGCTGTTAGGCCAAGCAAACCCCCTAGTCCTAGGGCACAACCCAAACGGTGCCCTATCCCCTGTATACTGCACCCCTCGAGCCCTGGTCAAAACTAGTGCAATGATTCCATAGGGAATAGGGTGCCATTTAGGACGCAGCCCCAGTCTTCAAAGCTGTGTAGCCTTTCAATGAAGGGGACAGTTCAGCATTCCTGAAAGGCCGGAGCACGGATGGAAATTCCAGATAGCTCTCAGACTGCTGGCAACAGGGAACACACATACACACACGCAAATACACATACCTACACACACACGCGCAAATACACACACCTACACACACACACAGTCCAGGCAGGATGGCACTTTGTCTACATAAAGTTTATAGAGTTGGCCGTCAAGTTAGCTGTGTTGTTGGCTGTGTTGTTGGCCGTGTTGCTGGCCGTGTTGCTGGCCGTGTTGCTGGCCCTGTTCAAAGGAGGAGGCAGACAGCTCCTATAACCTTTTAACATCTCCTCTCTCTCTCCTAAGTCAACAGTCTCCCAGGGCTCTGATCCCATTCGAACAGAGAGGTTTTACACACATCTGTAAGCACCTTCGCCAGAGATGAGAAGCAGGTACGGGGAGTCAACATTTACTCAGGAACAGACAGGTAACAGAACAGCGTCAGCACACGGGTAAACAAAGAAAAACAACAATTAATGCTGAAGCGGGGAACAGAGCGGGGAGCCAGACATATAGGGGAGGTAATGACAGAGGTGATTGAGTCCAGGTGAGTCCAATAATCGCTGATGCGTGTGGCGGGGAGAGCAGGCTCCCCAATGCTGGGGAGCCTGGCGCCCTCGAGCTCCAGGGGAAGAGCAGGAGCAGGCGTGACACACATCCACAATAATAACACATCAAGTCTCCCAGGGCCCCTCTGAGGCGGAGGGGCAGGTTTCGGGTCGAGAGCCAGACCCGGCCTCACTGCGGTGTCGGTCGGCGCTCGCCTTCTGACGCCTCACGGCCCGTTGCTAGTGCACATGAGCGGCGTCCCATGTCTCCTATGAGCGCTTAAACCATTCGTCCACCGCAGGAGCCTCGATCTGGCTCTGATGCCAAGGTGCCAGAACCGGCTGATACCCCAGTACGCACTGGAAGGGGGAGAGGTTAGTGAAGGAGTGGGGGAGCGAGTTTTGGGCCATCTCTGCCCAGGGGATGAATGCCGCCCACTCCCCCGGCCGGTCCTGGCAATAAGACCGCAGAAACCTACCCACATCCTGGTTTACAACCTAACCACATTCTGGTTTACTCTTTCCACATGCCCGTTACTCTCGGGGTGAAAACCCGAGGTAAGGCTGACCGAGACCTCCAGACGTTCCATGAACGCCCTCCAGACCCTTGATGTGAACTGGGGACCTCGATCAGACACGATATCCTCAGGCACCTCGTAGTGCCGGAAGATGTGTGTAAACAGGGCCTCCGCAGTCTGTAGGGCCGTAGGGAGACTCGGGCAAAGGAAGGAGACGGCAGGACTTAGAGAACCGATCCACAACGACCAGGATTGTGGTGTTACCCTGTGAGGGAGGAAGATCCGTGAGGAAGTCCACCGACAGGTACGACCACGGCCGTTGTGGAACGGGTAAGGGCTGTAACTTCCCTCTGGGCAGGTACCTAGGAGCCTTGCACTGGGCGCACACCGAGCAGGAGGAAACATAAACCCTCACGTCCTTGGCCAACGTGGACCACCAGTACTTCATCGTAGTTTCGCTCCGCTGGGCTGAGCCTCTTCGAAAAGAAAGCACAGGGGCAGAGCTTTGGTGGCGTACCCGAGCGCTGAGAGAGCACGGCTCCTATCCCAGCCTCGGATGCGCCCACCTCTACTGTGAACGCCAAAGAGGGATCCGGATGAGCCAGCACGGGAGCCGAGGTAAACAGAGCCTTCAGGTGACCAAAAGCCCTGTCCGCCTCAGCCGACCACTGCAGTCGCACCGGTCCCCCATTCAGCAGTGAGGTAATGGGAGCCGCTACTTGACCAAAGCCCCGGATAAACCTCCGGTAGTAGATGGAAAACCCTAGAAACCGCTGCACTTCCTTTACCATGGTGGGAGTCGGCCAATAACACACTGCTGAAATGCGGTCACTCTCCATCTCCACCCCTGAAGTGGAAATGTGGTACCTTAGGAAGAAGACAGACTGTTGGAAGAACAGACATTTCTCAGCCTTGACGTACAGGTCATGCTCCAACAGTCGACCAAGCACCCTGTGCACCAGGGACACATGCTCGGCGCGTGTAGCGGAGTATATCAGAATATCATCAATATACACCACTACACCCTGCCCGTGCATGTCCCTGAAAATCTCGTCTACAAAATCCTGGAAAACTGATGGAGCATTCATCAACCCGTACGGCATGACGAGGTACTCATAGTGCCCTGAGGTGGTACTAAATGCCGTCTTCCACTCGTCCCCCTCCCGGATATGCACCAGGTTGTAAGCGCTCCTGAGGTCCAATTTTGTGAAGAAGCGTGCCCCGTGCATTGACTCTATCACCCTGGCTATGAGAGGCAGCGGGTAGCTGTACCTCACAGTGATTTGATTGATACCTTGATAGTCAATGCACGGGCGCAGACGTCCATCCTTCTTCTTCACAAAAAAGAAACTTGAGGAGGCAGGTGAAGTGGAGGGCCGAATGTACCCCTGCCCCAGGGATTCGGAGACATATGTTTCCATAGACGCCATCTCCTCCCGTGACAGGGGATACACGTTACTCCTGGGTAGTGCTGCGTCTACCAGGAGATTTATCGCACAATCCCCCCGTCGATGGGGTGGTAATTTAGTCGCTTGCTTCTTACAGAAGGCGAGAGCCAAATCGGCATATTCAGAGGGGATGCGCATGGTGGAGACCTGGTCTGGACTTTCCACCGTAGTCGCACCGACGGAAACCCCTAAACTCCTCCCCGAGCACTTTCGGGACCACCCCTTGAGAGCCCTCTGTTGCCACGCAATAGTGGGTTCATGGCAGGCCAACCAGGGTAGGACCAGTACCACGGGAAACGCAGGAGAATCAATAAGGAAAATACTTATTCTTTGCTTGTGACCCTCCTGCGTAACCATGCCCAGTGGAGCGGTGGCCTCCCGAATTAGCCCTGACCCTAATGGTCGACTATCTCGGGCGTGCACAGAGAAGGGCATATCCACAGGAACAATGGGGATCCCTAAACTCTGGGCAAATGATCTGTCAATAAAATTCCCAGCTGCGCCTGAATCTACGAGCGCCTTATGCTGGGAATGCAGGGGTAAATCAGGAAATGTAATAAACAAAACATGTGAGCAACAGGGGACTCCCTGAGGAACCACCCCAGCACCGACCAGCAGTGTGCCCTCTACGGCCACAGATGGTGCAGGGAACGTCCCCTCCTTCGGTCGCCCTAAGCGCAGCACCTCCCAACTCAATGGGCGTCGGATCGGAGGTGCTATGGGATGGAACTGACAGGCTCCGATCCAGACGTCCGCGGGTAGCCAGCAGGTTATCCAGTCGGATGGACAGGTCCACCAGTTGGTCAACGTGAGGGTGGTGTCCCTGCAGGCCAACTCCCGACGGACGTCCTCGCGCAGACTGCATCGGTAGTGATCGATCAGGGCCCTGTCGTTCCATCCCGCGCTGGCGGCCAGGGTCCGGAAGTCCAAAGCAAAATCCTGCTCGCTCCTCATCCCTTGCCTCAGGTGGAACAGACATTCACCCGCCGCTCTACCCTCAGGCGGGTGGTCGAACACTGCCCCAAGCGGCGGGTGAACTCCGCGTAATGGTCCAACACCGCCTCTCCTTCCACCCATATGGCGTTGGCCCACTCCAGGGCTTTGCCTGAGAGGTAGGAGACGAGGGCGGACATGCTCTCACGTCCCGAAGGAGCCGGGTGGACGGTCGCCAGGTAGAGCTCCAGCTGGAGTAGTAACCCCCATCATACTCCCTCAGGAGCGCGAGCCGAATCCCACTGGGACCTGGTGAAGGAGGGGTGGACAGTGGTGCCTGTTGTAGTGGTGCTGGTGGAGGCACTGGAAGAACTCCTCCTCTCTCCCATCGATCCATTGTCTGCAGCACGTGATCCATGGCAGTGCCGAGATGTTGCAACATGGTCGCATGCTGCTGGACGCACTCCTCGACCGCCGACGGGATGTCGTCTGCTCCTGCTGACTCCATTCGTAGAGGTGCGTTATTCTGTGAATGGTCTGGGTGTAGCTGTTGTTGAGGAGTCAGGCGCAGGACAGCAGAGATGAGTACCACAAGTAATTTTACAACAAGAATAACCAAGCCCACAATACGGACCGAAAAACACAAACAATCCCTCACAAAAACATGGGGAAAACAGAGGGTTAAATAGTGAACATATAATTGGGGAATTGAAACCAGGTGTGTAAAACAAGACAAAACAAATGGAACATGAAAAGTGAATCGGCGATGGCTAGAAGACCGATGACGTCGACCTCCGAACGCCGCCTGAACAAGGAGAGGGACCGACTTCGGTGGTCATAACATTATGTATAATGACACCAATAGGCCTACTGTATAACGAGCTGCCACCTAATACATAGATGCCAAACTAAATATAAAGCCAATCTAACTCAACCTAATTCCGGTACTCTTCATTAAGAGAGCCTAAAGCAAAAACAACTTCTACCCACAGCCATCTTCAAGACGTCACAGAAAAGGGCTTCAAACACAAACTGGCATTTGGGGATGGAAAGCAAAACCATGCATATTTTGTAAAATGTATATTGTATACATTGGGATTGAAAATGAAGCATGTTTCATGTGTGTGTGTGTGTCCATTCATTATGATAATTTCAGATTTCCAGCCCAGTGATAATTTTCCACTGATGTGCACATTCAGACACATTGAGAGGCCAGAATGAGATGCTTTATGAGTTCATCAGCTTGCGTTACACTCCCAGTATGAAGGGGAATGCATGCATTCAACCAATGTGGTAGTCAGACCTCCCCAACCTAGCAATTTACCCTGGACATGTGCCCTCCGCTGGTGAACCAAAACCAATATCCCCTATCTTTCAGGCCTCAGTCAAACACTGACAACTATAAACAACCATCTTGGCCATACCGTGTGCCTGTGTCAATCCACACACACTTACGCACACCCTCGCACACACATACATTTGGGCACGCACGCGCGCTCACATCCACACACAAACACACACACACACATGAACACCCATGTCAAGTGCCCATGTCAATCTCCTTTTCAAGAGCTGGACTTATTTCCTGCTAACTCTACACCAGAGCAGGGACTACCACACCAAAACACACTGAGTTGTGGTCAACGCTGTCTTGTCTGACTGAGAGTGGGCTGTGCCAGCCATGGACCAAATGTATGCATGCAAATCAATTTGAACACAAATACATATTTTGTTGTATGAAAGCCCATCTTGAATGTTTATCAGGTTTGAGTCTGAATTAAAAGGAAGTCAAACGTAATTCCATGGCATTCAAAGAAATTCAAAAAATGAAAGGCTTGATCCGTTGTTTGAGAAATATTTTTCTGCTTCCTTGAAAAACCATAGGAGAAATTGTAGCTCGAAAATACTCTGTTCTTGTCTTAGCAAAAGCCTAGATGTGAGTGTGTGTCTTGTCTCACTATGTTTGACTATGAGCTGCTTGTGTAGCTAAGGTTACAGCAGCAATATAAGGAGATTTGAGGACACTTGAAGCCTGGGGAAATACGTGCCAGCCTGTAGACACACACACACACACACACACACACACACACACACACACACACACACACACCCACAGACACTGGGGAAATATGTGCCAGCCTGTAGACACACACACACATACACATACACTGGGGGAATATGTGCCAGCCAGTAGACACACACGTACACATACACACACAGTGGGGGAATATGTGCCAGGCTGTAGACCAACACACACACACACACACACACACACTGGGGGAATATGTGCCAGCCTGTAGACACACACACACGTACACATACACACACACTGGGTGAATATGTGCCAGCCTGTAGACACACACACACACACACACACACTGGGTGAATATGTGCCAGCCTGTAGACACACACACACACATACACATACACACACACTGGGTGAATATGTGCCAGGCTGTGATTGGACATGCATCCATTCATGCAATCTGAGGTAAACAGCAGGTTTCAGATCCTGTTAGTTCAGCTTCCTATTAATTATGGACGCTATTTTAGATCTTATTTACATTCAGAATGGACTGAGTGTGGATGTTTCTGTGTGTGTTTGCGCGGTTGCGTACATGCGTGTGTGTGAGAGAACGATGGGGGTAAAGAGTACTATCTGTGAATTGCTTATCGAATAGTTTATCTTAAAAGGTTCCCAAGTGCTACTGTACCATTTGGCACTAACACTCTGATGATAAATGTTTAATCAAAGCACTCACTGCAGGTATGGAATTAAACACCCTGTCATATACACAATGGTTATGACACACGTACACGCAATCACTGGGAGAGGAAGTGTGTCCATCTGATGAATGGGCATGTGCCTGAACTTAATTTCATACACTTATTGTAGTCTCACCCATTCATTTCTAATGACCTGTCAAAGGGAACGCCACAGGTGTACAAAAGTTAAATAAAACACTCAAAATGTAATGAAAATCATCCAAATCTATTTTGCGTGTTCAGATGCCCTGTGTGGACAAAGTCATGGAACCTTATGACAATCAGATTAAATGAACTACACTTTTCAGAGAGAAAACATCCAAATCGGTCCAATTCGACCGGAACACAGCGATGTTGATTGTTGAAGATTGTTGCCTCAAGTTTCTCTCTCAGTCTTCGTGCTTGACGGAGTTATCAAGGAAACAGCAGGAAATAATGGTTGGATGTTGTTGTTGTTTACAGCTGATGGAGAGAAGGATGGAAAAGCAGGCATTTCCTATTAATTATTAATAAACGTCGGAAACCACAAAGTGTAAAAGAAAAATGACCTACGGTTTTTACACAGAGGAATCAGTCATCTATTGATACACAGCATCCTATCTTTCAAGACTCCTGCCTGCACTTTCATATCTCAGAACTTCTCTTTCTTCTCCATCATTGGTATAATTATAAACTATCCAAGTTTGTAATGACCTAATATCTAACCCTCACCCCAGAACATCTGCATATCTCTCTCTCTCACTCTCTCTCTCACACATCCACAACACACGCTCGAGCCACGCAGTCCCAAGAGCAGACGATTTCAGCACGGGACAGATCCTGCACCGTCTCATGGCAACATGTCGACTGAGGTAAGAATGTCGGCTAATTTAACATCTTCGTAATAATGAATGGAAATGTATATATTTTTCTAATTGTGAGAGAAACGGAATGGGAGGTTGATTTTGTCTCATTCTGTTCGTCTGATAGCGATATGCAGTTTATCCTTGCGGTGCCTTTGAGTCAACGGAGGAGATACGGGCTGTTTGAATGAACAACGAAGTAGTCTACACCTGGTGTATTGTATCATTCGGTGGCGGGAGGGCCGTTTTAACACAGCGGAAAACGGGGTTCAAGAGCAAGAAGGCAGCTGGCAGCAAACTGCATAATAATTTACCTATCGGACAAATATAATGACAGTAGCTCTTTTTCTTTAACCGGTAGACTACTGTATGTTCGGAATGTCAACAAAAAAAGATTGGGACTGTCAATTCCGTTATCCAAGACGCATATCAATGTATGAATCTTGATCTAGGCTACATTTCTTGAACGTCTGTCTGTGTCCTTCCATGACTCCAACTTGGTCGGTCGGATGGGTGCATGCACCTAGAGGTCACTCCACCGTATAATGATCAGCACCATGGACAGAGGCAGATATGTGTTTCTGTGTGTGTGTGTGTGTGTGTGTGTGTGTGATGTGTGTGATGTGTCATTATATCACACATACTCTGGAAATGTCAATACATTGCTATGCAGAGCTGGCTGAGTTCTAAATGAGATTATGTGGATTGAAAATGGCAAGATGTCCAATTCTAGTGGTTAGACATTTTACATTACATTTTACATTACATTTTACATTACATTTTACATGACATATTAGGCATTTAGCAGACGCTCTTATACAGAGCGACATACAGTGGTGAGTGCATACATTTTCATACTTTTTTTGTAGACAAAGGATACTCACCTGAAGTGTAACCTGGCCTAAAACCTAAAGAGTAACCTGGCCTAAAACCTGAAAAGTAACCTGACCTAAAACCTGAAGAGTAACCTGGCCTAAAACGTGAAGACTTGTGCTGCCTTGGCTTTTGCTCAGTGGGCGTAAACAGTCTTGAAATGTGTAGATAATCTGTGTTCAACACCAGGTTCGTCACACCAGGGATCTGAACAGGATTTTAACACTCATTTCTAAGTCATCTGGATTGTAGCTGCCTATATTCCCTCGCCTGGATGTGCTGTGATGCTGTGTCCTCTAACTAACAGCATCAACAACTCACATGCAAACACACATCGTTCACAAACAAATTCCTCTAACTAACAGTATGTGTGTGTGTGTGTGTGTGTGTGTGTGTGTGTGTGTGTGTGTGTGTGTGTGTGTGTGTGTGTGTGTGTGTGTGTGTGTGTGTGTGTGTGTGTGTGTGTGTGTGTGTGTGTGTGTGTGTGTGTGTGCGAGCACGCGCACACGGGTGTGTGAGAATGTGTGGCTGTGTTATATTTAGCAGGCTGTAATGCCAGCAAGGATGTGCTCTGACTGTCTGCCTGTAGTGGTGTCGCTGTCTGATGGGGTGACTTTCCTGGTTGTCTGATGTCGCTGTGTGATGACTGTCCTGGTTGTCTGATGTCACTCTGTTATGGAGTGACTGTCCTGGCTGTCTGATGTCACTGTGCAATGGGGTGACTGTCCTGGTTGTCTGATGTCACTGTGTGATGGCATATTATGTTATCCTTTTAGCCACTAATCTGATAAATTGTTTATTAATTAATTAAAATAAAGCAGTTACATGTCACTTAGTAGACACTCCTGTCCAAACAGTACAGTGAGTGCATGCATTTTTTGTGTCATCCTTGCAGGAATTAAACCCTCAACCTTTGAGGTGCTACCGCCATACGCTCTAACCAACTGGCGTTTTGACCAGTGAAGGGCTTAGACTGTGACCCAAAATGGCACGCTATTCCCTACTTAGTGCGCTACGTTTGACCAAAGACCTATGGCACTAAGGATATGGTGCCATTTTGGGACACAGTCTTAGTGTCCTGGGATGTTGTTCTGACTCCTCTACCCTCTACATATGGGTGGAAGGCAGAGCTGTACCCTCTACAGATGGGTGGAGGGCAGAGCTGTACCCTTTACAGATGGGTGGAGAGCAGAGCTGTACCCTCTACAGATGGGTGGAGGGCAGAGCTGTACCCTTTACAGATGGGTGGAGAGCAGAGCTGTACCCTTTACAGATGGGTGGAGAGCAGAGCTGTACCCTCTACAGATGGGTGGAGAGCAGAGCTGTACCCTTTACAGATGGGTGGAGAGCAGAGCTGTACCCTCTACAGATGGGTGGAAAGCAGAGCTGTACCCTTTACAGATGGGTGGAGAGCAGAGCTGTACCCTTTACAGATGGGTGGAGAGCAGAGCTGTACCCTCTACAGATGGGTGGAGAGCAGAGCTGTACCCTCTACAGATGGGTGGAAAGCAGAACTGTGTGTGTGTGATGTGTGTGATGTGTCATTATATCACACATACTCTGGAAATGTCAATACATTGCTATGCAGAGCTGGCTGAGTTCTAAATGAGATTATGTGGATTGAAAATGGCAAGATGTCCAATTCTAGTGGTTAGACATTTTACATTACATTTTACATTACATTTTACATTACATTTTACATGACATATTAGGCATTTAGCAGACGCTCTTATACAGAGCGACATACAGTGGTGAGTGCATACATTTTCATACTTTTTTTGTAGACAAAGGATACTCACCTGAAGTGTAACCTGGCCTAAAACCTAAAGAGTAACCTGGCCTAAAACCTGAAAAGTAACCTGACCTAAAACCTGAAGAGTAACCTGGCCTAAAACGTGAAGACTTGTGCTGCCTTGGCTTTTGCTCAGTGGGCGTAAACAGTCTTGAAATGTGTAGATAATCTGTGTTCAACACCAGGTTCGTCACACCAGGGATCTGAACAGGATTTTAACACTCATTTCTAAGTCATCTGGATTGTAGCTGCCTATATTCCCTCGCCTGGATGTGCTGTGATGCTGTGTCCTCTAACTAACAGCATCAACAACTCACATGCAAACACACATCGTTCACAAACAAATTCCTCTAACTAACAGTATGTGTGTGTGTGTGTGTGTGTGTGTGTGTGTGTGTGTGTGTGTGTGTGTGTGTGTGTGTGTGTGTGTGTGTGTGTGTGTGTGTGTGTGTGTGTGTGTGTGTGTGTGTGTGCCTTGCCTTTGCAGGTGTGTGAGAATGTGTGGCTGTGTTATATTTAGCAGGCTGTAATGCCAGCAAGGATGTGCTCTGACTGTCTGCCTGTAGTGGTGTCGCTGTCTGATGGGGTGACTTTCCTGGTTGTCTGATGTCGCTGTGTGATGACTGTCCTGGTTGTCTGATGTCACTCTGTTATGGAGTGACTGTCCTGGCTGTCTGATGTCACTGTGCAATGGGGTGACTGTCCTGGTTGTCTGATGTCACTGTGTGATGGCATATTATGTTATCCTTTTAGCCACTAATCTGATAAATTGTTTATTAATTAATTAAAATAAAGCAGTTACATGTCACTTAGTAGACACTCCTGTCCAAACAGTACAGTGAGTGCATGCATTTTTTGTGTCATCCTTGCAGGAATTAAACCCTCAACCTTTGAGGTGCTACCGCCACGCTCTAACCAACTGGCGTTTTGACCAGTGAAGGGCTTAGACTGTGACCCAAAATGGCACGCTATTCCCTACTTAGTGCGCTACGTTTGACCAAAGACCTATGGCACTAAGGATATGGTGCCATTTTGGGACACAGTCTTAGTGTCCTGGGATGTTGTTCTGACTCCTCTACCCTCTACATATGGGTGGAAGGCAGAGCTGTACCCTCTACAGATGGGTGGAGGGCAGAGCTGTACCCTTTACAGATGGGTGGAGAGCAGAGCTGTACCCTCTACAGATGGGTGGAGGCAGAGCTGTACACTTTACAGATGGGTGGAGAGCAGAGCTGTACCCTTTACAGATGGGTGGAGAGCAGAGCTGTACCCTCTACAGATGGGTGGAGAGCAGAGCTGTACCCTTTACAGATGGGTGGAGAGCAGAGCTGTACCCTCTACAGATGGGTGGAAAGCAGAGCTGTACCCTTTACAGATGGGTGGAGAGCAGAGCTGTACCCTTTACAGATGGAGTGGAGAGCAGAGCTGTACCCTCTACAGATGGGTGGAGAGCAGAGCTGTACCCTCTACAGATGGGTGGAGAGCAGAGCTGTACCCTCTACAGATGGGTGGAGAGCAGAGCTGTACCCTCTACAGATGGGTGGAGAGCAGAGCTGTACCCTCTACAGATGGGTGGAGAGCAGAGCTGTACCCTCTACAGATGGGTGGAGAGCAGAGCTGTACCCTCTACAGATGGGTGGAGAGCAGAGCTGTACCCTCTACAGATGGGTGGAGAGCAGAGCTGTACCCTCTACAGATGGGTGGAGAGCAGAGCTGTACCCTCTACAGATGGGTGGAGAGCAGAGCTGTACCCTCTACAGATGGGTGGAGAGCAGAGCTGTACCCTCTACAGATGGGTGGAGAGCAGAGCTGTACCCTCTACAGATGGGTGGAGAGCAGAGCTGTACCCTCTACAGATGGAGTGGAGAGCAGAGCTGTACCCTCTACAGATGGGTGGAGAGCAGAGCTGTACCCTCTACAGATGGGTGGAGAGCAGAGCTGTACCCTCTACAGATGGGTGGAGAGCAGAGCTGTACCCTCTACAGATGGGTGGAGAGCAGAGCTGTACCCTCTACAGATGGGTGGAGAGCAGAGCTGTACCCTCTACAGATGGGTGGAGAGCAGAGCTGTACCCTCTACAGATGGGTGGAGAGCAGAGCTGTACCCTCTACAGATGGGTGGAGAGCAGAGCTGTACCCTCTACAGATGGGTGGAGAGCAGAGCTGTACCCTCTACAGATGGGTGGAAAGCAGAGCTGTACCCTCTACAGATGGGTGGAGAGCAGAGCTGTACCCTCTACAGATGGGTGGAGAGCAGAGCTGTACCCTCTACAGATGGGTGGAGAGCAGAGCTGTACCCTCTACAGATGGGTGGAGAGCAGAGCTGTACCCTCTACAGATGGGTGGAGAGCAGAGCTGTACCCTCTACAGATGGGTGGAGAGCAGAGCTGTACCCTCTACAGATGGGTGGAGAGCAGAGCTGTACCCTCTACAGATGGGTGGAGAGCAGAGCTGTACCCTCTACAGATGGGTGGAGAGCAGAGCTGTACCCTCTACAGATGGGTGGAGAGCAGAGCTGTACCCTCTACAGATGGGTGGAGAGCAGAGCTGTACCCTCTACAGATGGGTGGAGAGCAGAGCTGTACCCTCTACAGATGGGTGGAGAGCAGAGCTGTACCCTCTACAGATGGGTGGAGAGCAGAGCTGGCCCTCTACAGATGGGTGGAGAGCAGAGCTGTACCCTCTACAGATGGGTGGAAAGCAGAGCTGTACCCTCTACAGATGGGTGGAGAGCAGAGCTGTACCCTCTACAGATGGGTGGAAAGCAGAGCTGTACCCTCTACAGATGGGTGGAGAGCAGAGCTGTACCCTCTACAGATGGGTGGAGAGCAGAGCTGTACCCTCTACAGATGGGTGGAGAGCAGAGCTGTACCCTCTACAGATGGGTGGAGAGCAGAGCTGTACCATCTACAGATGGGTGGAGAGCAGAGCTGTACCCTCTACAGATGGGTGGAAAGCAGAGCTGTACCCTCTACAGATGGGTGGAGAGCAGAGCTGTACCCTCTACAGATGGGTGGAAAGCAGAGCTGTACCCTCTACAGATGGGTGGAGAGCAGAGCTGTACCCTCTACAGATGGGTGGAGAGCAGAGCTGTACCCTTTACAGATGGGTGGAGAGCAGAGCTGTACCCTCTACAGATGGGTGGAGAGCAGAGCTGTACCCTCTACAGATGGGTGGAAAGCAGAGCTGTACCCTCTACAGATGGGTGGAAAGCAGAGCTGTACCCTCTACAGATGGGTGGAGAGCAGAGCTGTACCCTCTACAGATGGGTGGAGAGCAGAGCTGTACCCTCTACAGATGGGTGGAAAGCAGAGCTGTACCCTCTACAGATGGGTGGAGAGCAGAGCTGTACCCTTTACAGATGGGTGGAGAGCAGAGCTGTACCCTCTACAGATGGATGGAGAGCAGAGCTGTACCCTCTACAGATGGGTGGAGAGCAGAGCTGTACCTTTACAGATGGGTGGAGAGCAGAGCTGTACCCTCTACAGATGGGTGGAGAGCAGAGCTGTACCCTCTACAGATGGGTGGAGAGCAGAGCTGTACCCTTTACCCTCATACTAACCGCATTAATCATACTATTTGTGATGTAACTTGAGTACGTAGTATGTTTATTGGTCATAGTATGGATATAGTTAGTATGCCAAAAGTTCCTGGATGTCATACTACATTTGCCAAAATAAGAAGTATACAAGCAGTGGACACTAGGGCCCATAATGTATACAAGCAGTGGACACTAGGGCCCATAATGTATACAAGCAGTGGACACTAGGGCCCATAATGTATACAAGCAGTGGACACTAGGACCCATAATGTATACAAGCAGTGGACACTAGGACCCATAATGTATACAAGCAGTGGACACTAGGACCCATAATGTATACAAGCAGTGGACACTAGGGCCCATAATGTATACAAGCAGTGGACACTAGGACCCATAATGTATACAAGCAGTGGACACTAGGGCCCATAATGTATACAAGCAGTGGACACTAGGGCCCATAATGTATACAAGCAGTGGACACTAGGACCCATAATGTATACAAGCAGTGGACACTAGGGCCCATAATGTATACAAGCAGTGGACACTAGGACCCATAATGTATACAAGCAGTGGACACTAGGACCCATAATGTAAACAAGCAGTGGACACTAGGACCCATAATGTAAACAAGCAGTGGACACTAGGGCCCATAATGTATACAAGCAGTGGACACTAAGGCTCATAATGTATACAAGCAGTGGACACTAAGGCTCATAATGTATACAAGCAGTGGACACTAAGGCTCATAATGTATACAAGCAGTGGACACTAGGGCCCATTTCCATGCTTTTAGGGCACAAGCAGTCAGACCAAGCTGGTTGTTGAAAAGGAGAGAGTGCCCTCTGTTCGAGAACCAAAAAGGATGCTCCTATGGGGACAGCCAAAGAACCCTTTCTGAACAATTTTTTCTAAGAAGGTGTGTGTGTATGTGTCTGTGTGTGTGTCTGTGTCTGTGTTGCGTGTGGAGCGAGAGAGACAGAGAGAGAGAGAGGAAAGAGAGAGAGAGAGTGGAGAGAGAAAGACAGAGAGACAGAGAGAAAGGGAGAAAAAGAGAGATAGACAGGGACAGACAGGCAGTCAGGGAGTCAGGCAGACAGACAGACAGACATACAGAGAGACAGTCAGGCAGTCAGACAGTCAGGCAGACAGACAGAGAGACAGTCAGACAGGCAGACAGACAGACAGTCAGGCAGACATGCAGACAGACAGTCAGGCAGACATGCAGACAGACAGTCAGACAGACAGTCAAGCAGACAAAGGCAGTCAGGCAGATAAAGGCAGTCAGGCAGATAAAGGTAGTCAGGCAGATAAAGGCAGTCAGGCAGATAAAGGCAGTCAGGCAGATAAAGGCAGTCAGGCAGATAAAGGTAGTCAGGCAGATAAAGGCAGTCAGGCAGATAAAGGTAGACAAAACAGGGAGGAAGAAGGGAAAGAAATGGAAGTGAGGCCAATGAAGGGGAAGAGGGATGAAGGGAGAGAAGAATGGAGGGAGAGAGGGATGAAAGGAGAGAAGGATGGAAGGAGAGAAGGATGGAGGGAGAGAAGGATGAAAGGAGAGAAGGATGGAGGGAGAGAAGGATGAAAGGAGAGAAGGATGAAAGGAGAGAAGGATGGAGGGAGAGAGGGATGAAAGGAGAGAAGGATGGAGGGAGAGAAGGATGAAAGGAGAGAAGGATGGAGGGAGAGAGGGATGAAGGGAGAGAAGGATGGAGGGAGAGAAGGATGAAAGGAGAGAAGGATGGAGGGAGAGAAGGATGAAAGGAGAGAAGGATGGAGGGAGAGAAGGATGAAAGGAGAGAAGGATGGAGGGAGAGAAGGATGAAAGGAGAGAAGGATGGAGGGAGAGAAGGATGAAAGGAGAGAAGGATGGAGGGAGAGAAGGATGAAAGGAGAGAAGGATGGAGGGAGAGAAGGATGGAGGGAGAGAAGGATGGAGGGAGAG